>CM030359.1:302992178-303286196 GCA_017893485.1 Hemerocallis citrina | reverse complement strand
AACCGTCCGATCCAGGGGCAGCATCACTGCGAGAGGAGAAGACTGCCCGTTTAATCTCCTTTACAGAGAATAGAGCTTCGAGGGAAGAAAGGTCATGATGCTCATCCTCATACAGTTGATTCCAATCAAGCTGTATGGAGCGATTACCATGGGAGCCTAGCAGATTTTTAAAGAAAGAAAAAAAGGCGGAGTGAAACTCAGAATTCGAGGCCAGAAAGACATTGTTGTCGACAATTGAAGAGATGTGATTACATCGTTGGCGATGAGAGGCAAAGTTATGGAAAAAGGAGGTATTTGCATCACCCTTAAGAAGCCAATTGCACTTAGCTCGTTGGGCCCATTTGATATGATTTTGTTGAAGCAGAGAGTTATACTCTCTTTTACATTCACTTCTGTGAGATCTCTCATGGTCTCCAATCGATCCAGTCTCTTCCCGCTGGCCAATGGCATGAATAGAGGATAAGAGAAGGTTTTTGAGGGCATGGGAATTGGAGAACCTCTCCTTCATCCACACTTTACAACCTCGCTTAACGGAATGCAGTTTAAGTAAGATACTCCCAAGGCCAAAAGATCCCACAATCGAAGAGAGGTATTGGAGGATCCGAATGATAAAAATATGATCCTCCAGCCAAAATTTCTCAAACCGAAATTTGTATGGTTTGGTGAAGTTGAAATTAGAGTGAAGAGTGAGAGGGACATGATCAGAACAGGGATTAGGGAGGGCCTAGACAAAAGAGTTATGAAAAGAGAAAATTCAATTCTGGGACACCAGAAAACTGTCTAATTTAGCCATAGAGGGTGATAGTCTCATGTTAGACCAGGTAAATGCTCTACCATTAATGGGTAGGTCAACAAGCTCTAGGGAGCGAATACAATCATTAAAGTGGAGGGAGTCACAAAGACTAGATGCATTACCCAATCTCTCGTTAGAAAAACGAGTAACATTGAAATCTCCACAAAAGATCCAGAGCCCGGAAATGCTACCAACAAAAGACATGAATTCTGACCAGAATTCCTACCGAAGATCCATCTTGGAAGGGCCATAGACAGATACCACAGTAACGGGACGGTTAAATTCAAACCAGTGCAGGGTAGAAACAAGAAAGAATTTAAGATGACGGCGAGATAAGTTTGTAGGAAGAAGATTTGAAACCCAAAAGAATACCCCCACAAGTGTGGTTAGCGTCGAGGCTGACCCAGTGGGTAATCAAACGCCCACCCATTGAGCGATTGATAGCGGGAGAGAAGGAATTTAGCTTAGATTCTTGAATAGAGATTAAGTCACATTGGATAGAAGAGATCAATTGGAAGATGGCTTCTTTTTTGTTGGTGCTACCTAACCCACGAATATTCCAAGAGATGTTAATCATTACGAGATTGGAACTCATAAGCTCTAGCAATCTCTAAGGATCTGATTTCATCAAAGATCTCAGGTCTGGACAGGTCAAAAATGACACCCATACGGAAGGATAAATCCAACATGTCATCGTTAGAAAGAGAGTCAAAGTGGATTTGATAGACCGAACCCAGATCAGTACTATCAACACTGCTTTTTTAGGCCGCCTGGAAGGAGGGAATTTCCAAGTTACGGACCTGGGCCGCAATAGAAGCTTTGGAGGAAGATGATAAGTGGGTGTCATTCTTAACTCGTAAACGAGCACTCGAACGAATAAAGGGGGAGGTGTTCCTCGCCTGCGTTGATTTTCTTTTAACAGGACGAGGAGGAGAGGGCACCTTAAGACATAAATCGTCCAGGCCAGAATAAACCATGGGAGATTTCCTTCCCGGCATCAAAATAGACGCCGACTGTAGGGACAGAATAGGGGAAAGGGGGTGGGGGGGAAATAAGATTTGGACCTCAGCGACAGGCTAGTGATAACACTAGTGTCTTTGGTTAACTTAACCAAAATAATGCCATGATCTTGCACTTCGAAATAACGAAAGTAATGAGCACAGAGGTAACTAACAGCATGAAAAAAAGCACAACAGGAATCCAAATATTTGAAAAGCTCAGCCGGAGAGAAAATGAGATTAAAGTGCGAAAAGAATCTAAAAAGGAGGGGGTTACCTTGGGTCTGCCTGGAGAGATGAGAGAGATCTCATTTCTTCGGGGAGGAGGTCGTCATTCTCAGTCCAGTCCACAAGGGACTGTTTGGAAGAAGACGGGAAATTGAATTCCTGAACAGCAGCATCAGCAACAGCATTGAACAAATCGTGCCCTTTATTAACCGAAGCAAGGGAGCTCTTGGGATAAGAGAATAGAGCAGAGGACTTTGGGGCTGTCTTAGTTTGGAGTGAAGAGACATATTTATCCCAGTCAGAAGAGAAGTGAGGGTTGATGCTCCAGTCTGGCCAGAAGTTGCCATCCTCAACTTTAGGCTGGACAGAAGTAGCAGCCGAAGAGGGGAGAAGCAAAGACTTGGAAGGCGTGGAAGGCAGAGTACCATGCATTTTCAAAGCAGAAGGTGAGGAGGTGTCGGAGGTAACCAGTGGCACTGAGGTAGAAGAACAGGGAGGTAGAGACTGCGAACCTTGGGCAATGTTGGGATTGATCCAAACCAAGTTAGGGGGTTGAGAGGTGAACGAGCGGTAGCCAAAGATCCCCCGCTCCCGCCACGAGCCCTCCCTATAGAGTTGGACTTAGCTTTGAAACGATGCTTAGCGGCGGGCTTGGCGGAGGAGCCAACCTTGAAAGAACCAGACGCAAAGGGAGAGTCCCCACCAAGAGGAGGAGCAGGTAATGCCAAAGGCACAGGCGCAATAGAGGGGAGCTGGTGGTAAGTTATAGAAATCGGAAAAGAAGAATCGTCGATACGGAGGGTGTATGAAGAGATCCTGACACCACTATCAAAGCACAGAAATTCCACTTCTACTTGGAGACAACCAGACGCAAGGAGAGTAGTCGAGGAAGTACAAGTAAGATCCCCGATACATTTAGTCACATCTGCAACCCATCGAGGAGAGTCACAAAAGGGGGGGGAGACCCAAAATGGAAACTTTAGTCGGCTTTTGTTGCAAAGAAGGGAGAGGAGTTCCAAAACAAGGCCACTTGCGAAAGGTGAGACTGATAGAGCCTAACGAGAGAGACTTAGTAGTAACCAAGTCCTAAAGGATGCTGGGGAGGGACATTTGATGACCACATCGCCATTCGAACAAGCATTCACCGACCAGGTCCAGTTGGGAAAATTGCAAGTGCTACAAAGGAATGCATCAAGGGAAGAGTTCGGTAATGAACCTCCGCTAATGGTGACAGCACCAAAGCATTCCAGATTAGCTTTCTTTTCCATCAGCTCAGGAGATAGTGAGCATAAGACAATCGGTTGAGAGGAGGGGTAGGAAGGGGTGGAGACCGCAGTTACTTGCGGCACAGCATGAGGATTAGGCAGAGCCGTCGACTGAGAGGAAAGGCCAGAGGAGTCAGAAAGCTTTTGGGACGCTGGAGGTGTGGGGAGAAGAGCAGCTGATTCGGAAATTTTAGCCTTCTTTGATTTTTGGGCTTGAATCTCCACCAGTATAGCTTTAAGAGAGGAGAAGTCAAGAGCGGCCAAAACTTGATCTGAAATTTGGGGCCCCATAGGGAGGCCGAGGAGGTGCTGAAGATGGTAGCAGCGATTCCTCGAATGGCCCAATTTTTCACAAAACAAGCTTTTCATTTTGTTTAAACAAAACACTTTGAGATGTCCTGGTTGAAGACAACGAAAATAGAGGGGGCGAGAAAGGGAGCTGAGAGAAGACCTCGAGGAATTAAGGGAAGAAGATGAAGAGGCGCGAAATTTCCCGCACGAAATAGCCAGCGGAAAGTTCTCGACCCTGGGCCGTATAGGATAGGGGGGGCTGTGACCATCTTCTTTAAAGTTATTATTAATTTTTCCCCCTTTTTAACTACCTCGACCCAAGACGAAGGAGGGCCCATAGGAAAAATCCCAGGCCCACAAAAAAGGTAGGCTTAAAGACTGAGAACGAAAAGAATAATGGAAAAAAATCGCTACTGTAGCGATCGAAGAAAGGAAAATAGGCGAAAAAGAAAAAGAAAATCACCCGAAAGGTAAAGTCAAAGGACATAGGAGAGAGAGGATGAAAAAGCGTAAGGAAAGGGGGCAGAATAGAATAGGAAGAAGAATAGAAATTAACCCCAACACACCAAAACTACAGTGCTCAAATAGAGCACCACAGATCTAGAAAAAACGAACAAACAAAATACCACAGAACAAGAAAATTCCGCACAAATACCAAACAACCGAGCTAAATCAGTGCATCACAGATCTAAAAAAAAAACTAGATCCAAACCAATTACCACTTGGTCAAAAAACCAAATACCACAGAACTATAGATGGATAAGGAGCCAAAATGAGTACAACAATATCCAAAAAGCCAAAGTGCAGTAACTGGAAGAAAAAATCGGTGAGGGTTAACAGGTTTGCCCACTCTCTGAGGCACTGAGGAAGAATCCATGTAGGCGGCAGAAGGGACGGAGAGATAAGCTCCGTAGCGACAGAATCGGGCAGCGTAATCCAGATCTACAGCCAAGCAGCCAGAGAGGAGGGGTCTGATAATCTCATATCCGGACCTCCCAACCAAGAAGGGACACAGATCCACCACAAGAGAGCAGTAGTCGGTGGAAGCCAGGGAAAACACCGCAAAGCCGAGAACAGCAGGGAGGGGGGGTGAAGGGTTCAGCGATGAGACCCCAGGGCAAGAAAATTAGAAAGGCAAATAGGAGAGTAGGAGGGGAAAAAAAGCATGGGGCCGAGATAAAAGGAAAGGGGAGGAGATGAAAATAAGGGAGAAGGGAGATGGTGGGTTGGAGGGAGTACACAAGGAGGGAAGGATCCGGGGAAGGGAGGCTATGTTCAGATTTGGGGATGAATCTGGAGAAAGGAGGCCAGGGGAAGGAGATCTAGGGATTTTTCGATGATGAGGGCTACAAAAAGTTGTGTTATTTTTTGTATGGTTCCGTGCTTGTCCTTCTACGTTGGATGTTGAACATTGTATTTGTTCCTACGTGTTGGATATCATTACTTGGAGCAAGTCGTAGGAGTAGCCCTGGGGGGGCGCTGCTTGTTGACAAATTAACAAGTTTCCGGAGTAGTTCGAATGGTTGCTTCGAGCTTCAAACTCGCATGTTTGTAAGTTGGGGGCAATTTCGAGCCATGATTGTGAACTCTAGACATGTTTTTAAGGTTTTTAATGAGTTGCAGGAGCATTTTCGAATGGCGGACCCCTCTTCAAGCTTGCTTGCTTTCTTGCAAGCTGCTAAGCAGCATCGAGCCAAGTGTTGGACTCCAAACTTGTTAGTAGAATTTTAACTAACTGCAGGAGCAATTCTGAATGGCGAGCCATGCTCCGTGCTTGCTTACTTACAAGCTACTAAAGCAGCATCAAGCTATGTATTGGACTCCAAATTTGTTAGTAAAGTTTTAAATGGTTGCAGCAGCAATTCCTAATGGCGAGCCCTGCTCCGAACTTGCTTGCTTGCAAGTTACTACAACAACATCGAGCAAAGTGTTGGACTCCAAACCTGTTAGTAAATGTTTAATGAATGGTTGGTGTAACTTAGGGAATGAACTGTGTGCCCAACTCATGGTTCATATGTAAAGGACACAACATAAATTTTTGAAATAAAAAATGTTGAGTTTTTATTGGAAATAAACCTAAGTGGCTGCCTTGGTAGCTAGCTTTATTACATGATCTGGTCGTTATAAACATTGACCTTATTACAAGTCTAACAAAATCTTGGGGGGGGGGGGGGGGGGTGTGTGTGTGTGAGGGGGGGGGGGGGGGGAGGGGTGTTTAAGCTTCCTCGTTGAACTTCATTAGGTGCTTGGCATTCTAAGTCCTTGGTATTTTCTTCCTTTCCAAGTCTTCAAGTTAGTAAGCTCCTGGGCGGGCGACTTTGGAGATTTTGAGCTTTTGGAGGACGAGCCCCCCCCCCCCCCCCCCCCCCCCCCCTCGATGTTTGCTGGGCGCACATTCTTGTTGTAGAACTTTTTTGCCCTTAGCTGATAGATATGCCTTCATAGGACAGATTTTTCATGGACTTTCTCAACGAGGTCGAGGTTGCCACAGATTTCTTCAGAGTTCTGATCTTTGTTGAAGGAGAGGGTAACCCCACCTCAATAGGGATCAATGCTTCAGAGCCAGATGTGAGGTTGAAGGGCAATTCTCCTATTGTATCATCTTTGTGGTACTGTTGGACCAGAGCACGCTTGGAACCTCCTCTACCCACTGTCCCTTGGGAGTTTAAAATGTCTCTTCTTGAGGCCATCGAGAATTTGCCAGTTGGTGTTCTGAGCTTGACCATTGGTATGGGGGTGAGATATGGAAGAGAAACGTTGCTGGATCTCGAAGTCAGCACAAAATTTGCGAAAGCCCTTGGCTACGAAATGCATTCAATTGTCATTAATGAGAATTCAGGGGATCCCGAACCTGCAGACATTGTTCTTCTAAAAAAACTGCTGAATTTTGTGCTAGATGATGGATGCTAATGGTTCGGCCTCAATCCACTTTGTAAAGTTGTCGATAGCTACCTCTAGGAAGTTCCTTTATCCAGTTGTAGGTGGGAATGGTCCAAGCTAATCCATCCTCCACATGGCGAAGAGGTCATACTTGACATGGGAATGAGCTCAGGTTGAGGTGTTCGCTTCATAGAAAAGAACCTTTGGCAGGGGGTGGATCGGCGAATATGCTTATGGGCATCGTTGAGGAAAGTGGGCCAGTAATACCGATGATTGAGAATTTTCCGTGCGAGTGACCTCCCTCCCATGTGACAACTGCTGATTCCCTCATGTACCTTGTTGAGGGCGTGATTGGTCTCTTCGGGGGAGATTCATCAAAGGCACGACGACCATCTATCAATGTGTAAAAGCATTTGAACATGACTCATTCCAGTAAGGTATATCTTTCGGCTTTGACCCAAATCTTTCTGGCTTTCCCTGCCTTTGTTGGGAAGATTCCCTTATCAAGAAAGTCGATCAAGAGTTTCCTCCAATCATTTCCGAGTGTTGGAGGAGTTATGAAAATGAGCTACAAGGCATCACCTTCAATGCTTGGCTTCAGAAGGACTTCGATGAGTATTGTGTGATTAGTCCTTTAAAGGAAGAGAGTGCATCAGTCTGCCCATTTTCTCCACGAGGGATTCAAGTGACTTCGGCCTCTTGGAATGTAGCTAAGAGTTTCTTGATAAAGGCTAAGTATTTGACCATGCAGTCGTCCCTGGCTTCATATTCTTCCATGATCTGGTCGACCACCAGCTAGGAGTTACTGAACACTTACACTTTTCGGGACCCCACTTTCCGAGCTAGGAGGAGACCCACAACCAGCGCTTCGTACTCGGCCTCGTTGTTAGAGGCTTGAATGCTTAGACGAAGTGAGTACTGAAGAGTGAAGTCATCTTGGCAGAGTAGAATGACACCGGCCCCGCTCCCTTCTATGTAAGAGGAGCCATCGATATATACGTTCAAGAAAGGGGAGAGGAGGGGGGGTGTTCCTCTTGCTCATCGGAGGAGTCAGGGATTGTGCACTCGATGACGAACTCAGCTATGGCTTGGGCTTTGATAGTAGATGATGTCGTGCTGACTTAACTCGATGGACCACTTCATTAGACGCCTGGAGTTCTCCAGCTTATAAAGCACCTGTTTGAGAGGTTGATCGGTGAGGACCACAACATAGTGCGCTTAAAAATATGGGCAGAGTTTGCAGGCACCCATGATCAGGGCGTAGGCCATCTTCTCCATCTTGGAGTAACGGAGTTCGACATCGTGGATGACTTTCCTCACATAGTAGAATGACTTTTGGATTATGTCATCATCTCTTACCAAGACAGCACTAAGGGCCTGATCTGAGATGGTCATATAAAGATAGAGTGTCTCTCCTAATTCGGGTTTGCTTAAGAGTGGAGATTGACGAGATATGCCTTGAGCTGATCAAAGTCTTTCGCTCCTCGAGAGCTTTGATGAAAGGGAGACACTTATCCCTTGACTTGGACAGGAAACCCCCAATGGCAGTGAGGCATCCAGCGAGTCGCTGGAATTCTTCGATGTTGGTCGGGAGGGACATGTTGAGTATGTCTTGGATTTTCTTCGGGTTGACTTATATACCCCTCTGACTAACTATAAACCCTAGGAACTTGACTCCGAAGGCACACTTTGATAGGTTCAACCTCTTATTGTGCTTTCTCAGGATGCCAAAAGCTTCTTGGAGGTCTTCTTAAGACTTTTCACAAGCATGTCGTCCACATAGACCTCTATGTTCCGGCCGATTTGCTCTTTGAAGACATTGTTCACCAATCGCTAGTATGTGGCCCTAACGTTCTTCAATCTGAAGGACATGACTCGGTAACAGTAGAGTCCTTGGCCGGTAATGAAAGACGTCTTGGGATGTCATGAGGGAACATTCTGAAGAAGGCATCCATGACGCTGAGAAGCCCATGCCCGAATGTTGCGTCGATTAATGCATCGATGTAAGGGAAAGGATCTTTCAGACATACCTTGTTCAAATTAGTGAAGTCAATGCATATCATCCACTCCCCATTAGCTTTTCTAACGATGACAACATTGGCTAACCAGTCGGAATAGATAACCTCATGGACGAAGCGGGCAACCAGAAGTTTGTCAACCTCCTCCTTGATAACTTATTACCTATCAGGAGTAAACTTGTGGCGCTTTTGCTGGACTAGGTTGACGTCTAGATTGATGCCTAGGCGGTGCATGATCAATTCTTCGAAGATGTCAGGCATATCTTTGGTAGTCCATGTCTCTATTTTCCCTAATGCAACTGATGATATGGTCTATAAGTTAGGGGAGAGTGCTTTGCTTACTCGAAATTTTTTGGTCTCTGATATGGCTAAAAATAGGATTAAATCGGGACCGTTCACATCGGACTCGAATCTTAAAGCTCAGGGGTAAAATGGTAATTTCACATGCAAATGGGTCCGAAGCGGGTACTGGGTCTCCTTCTCACAGATCCAATAACCCGCAAACGGATCCACCTCAGCTGGGTACGGGTTTCAACCCGCTACCAACCCGATCCGACAAGATACAATCAAGGTCCCTGATTAGATCTAAATCAACGGCCGTGATTCACAGCTATCTTTTCACTGGGAATTAGGGATTAAATTCCTTAACTGATTATAGGGGATATACCTTATCAGATTACATGCCTTATCTGATTACGAGGAATATTCCTTATCTAATCACGGGGATTACATTCCTAAAACCAGTCCCTAAGACGCCTATAAATACCCCTCACCCATCTCCATTAAGAGGTAATCAATCTTTCTCTAGTAAAACGCTCTTTCATAATCAATTCTGGTTACTGACTTGAGCGTCGGAGGGTGCGTCGCCGGGAACAACCCCGGTGTCTCGCACTTTTTGCAGGTGCACGGCCGGAGCGACGATCAGTGTTCAGCGGAACAGGTATACAGGTTCTCCTATTCAGTTTCCCCAAGAACTCACAAATTCATCTGTTTGCCCCCACACCGAATTTAGCGGCAACAGATTGGCGCCGTCAGTGGGAAACTAACGAATAGAGACCTCTCCTCTTCCCGGTGAACAGGTTTTCTCCAGCCATGCCGCCTCGCAAAGTCAGATCTAGGGGCTCCAACCGAGCGCCCAACCCTGACCAGCAAGAAGTCCTTCCTGATCCCGCTCAGCAACGAGGGCAGCTCCCTCCTACCGTGGAAGAGCCCCTCCAGCGGAACCCTCCACATCCTGATCCGAAGGGGCCTAACCCCCAGAAACAGCCTCTTCACCAAGAGAACATACCCAACCACACCGCCTCCAGTGCCTCCATGGCCTCCCATCATCCCCGGGCCTCTGGTCGCCGCAATACCCCTCCCAAACGCCCGGAAGATGACGACCTTCGTCGCCATCTGGATGAGAAGCGGGCTCGGGGGGAAGCCTCCCGCCAGCGAGAGCAATCCCCCCGACACCGAGAGCGCAGGAGGTCCCCCGTCCGAAGAGGGAGAAAGGACTCCCCCGATCACTACCGAAGGAGGCACTCTCCAGCGGGTCGGCAGCAGCCCCGGAACAATGAGGCACCCATCACCCGTGCCGAGTTCCAACAACTCCAAGCAATGGTACAACAGGCCCTCAACCTCCGTCAGAACCCCAATGAGCAAAGGGCCCCATCACCTCCTCCGGTCCGGAGCCCTCGCCGACGATCCCCTTCTCCTCGACCCGCTCCTACCAATTCCAGACGCACCCCGAGTCCTCGACGTTCTCGAAGCTACCATCGCCGTAGCCCTCGCTCCCCCTCATACGAAGACGAGTCTCGTGGCTCGGCAGATCACCGTCGGAGAGATGACACCATGAACCGCCGCCTGAACGAGGTGGAAAAACTCTTGGGACAGATAAACCGAGAAGAAGAACTCAGAGGGAGGACCCTTCGTCCTAGCCGACCCCCGTTCTCCCGGACCATAGTAGATACTCCTGTTCCCTTCGGTTTCAAACCTCCCCAGTTCGAGAACTACACTGGGGAGACCGATCCAGTCGACCACATCGAAAGCTTTAAGACTTTGATGCTCCTCCATCAAGCGTCCGATGCCCTCCTCTGCAAAACATTCCCTGCAACTCTGAAAGGCCCAGCTCGAGAATGGTACTCTCGTCTTGCCCCGGCGTCAATATTCTCCTTCGAACAGTTCGAGACCCTGTTCATCACCCATTTCGTCAGCAGCCGAAGGGCCGAGAAGACCAGCATTTCCCTATTGCACCTCCGTCAGCAGAAGGGGGAGAAATTGAGGGACTACGTGAAGAGGTTCACAGCCGAGGCCAGAACCATCGCATCCCTCGACCAATCCGTCGCTACCGCGGCGTTCCAGTCCAACATCCTAAATTCCAACCTCCGCTCCTCCCTCGCCAAGAAACCGCCACGTGACTTTTCTGACCTCCTCCTCCGCACTGAAAAGTACATCCGAGCTGAAGAGGCTGAGGAACCGCCCAACTGGGAAGCAACCGCCTCCGGGTCTAAGAGGAAGGGAACGGAAGAAGAGGGACCCAAAAAGTTTCAGAAGGATAATGCTGGCCAGCGCCGGCCTCCCCCTAGATTTGAAAAGTTTACTCCCCTCACCACAAACATCTCCGCCATTTTCATGGAAGTCGAAAAAGAAGGGGTCCTACCTCCAGCTCCAAAGATGAACACCCCAGCCAAAAGGAGGGATAAAGACAAATGGTGCCGTTATCACCGGGACCATGGGCATGACACCAACGACTGTCGGGCTCTGAGAAACGAGATCGAAGCCCTTATCCAGAGGGGGCAGCTGGCGAAGTTCGTAAGGAAGGATGGAGCCGAACTTCCTCCCCAGCCTCGGGGGGCTAACAAACGTCCAGAACGGGAAGAGACGCCAGAGTTCGAGGAAGAGCGAGTCCTCCACCTTATCCATGGGGGTCCAATGGGGGGCTCCTCGAACTCTTCTCGGAAAGCTTTTATTAGAGAAGTGAATTCTGTCCAAGCCACCCCTCCCCCCAAAGGACTCGGAGTGCCCGTCACCTTCTCTGACGAAGATCTCGAGGGCGTCCGCACCCCTCATTGTGACGCACTCGTCATCAACCTGCACATGGCCAATTTCAAAGTCGAAAGAATCCTAGTGGATAACGGCTCCTCCGTAAACATCCTATTCCTCGATGCTTTTAAGGGGCTGAAGCTCTCCCGAGACAGACTGAAGCCCGCCGGGTATACGCTCCATGGGTTCACGGGAGTGCCGGTGACGATCGAAGGGGTGATTACCCTCGATGTCACAGCAGGCAAAACTCCTACTGCCCGCACGGAGTCAATGGATTTCATGGTCGTAGATGTCCCAGCGGCCTATAACGTCATTTTGGGTCGGCCCGGCCTAGCCGCCCTTGAGGCCGTCCCTTCTGCCTATCATCTCAAAATGAAATTCCCCACTCGGGCTGGAGTGGGAGAAGTTAAGGGCAATCAGGAACAGGCCCGCAAGTGTTACATGACTTCCACACTCGGACCCGTCCTCTCCTTAGAAACACTCGAGATCCCACAAGATGCCGCTCGGCCGACTCCAGAGCCGGTAGATGAGCTGGAGGAAATACTCTTCTCGGAGCAGGAGCCGACCCGTAAGTTTTATGTCAGCAAGGCCCTTCCGTCCGCCCTACATTCCAATATTGTGAAATGCATCCGAGCCAACCAAGACCTCTTCGCGTGGTCAGCGGCGGACATGCCCGGTATCTCCGAAGAACTCTTGGTCCACCGCCTCAGCGTTGATCCGGGGTCCAAACCGGTCCAGCAGAAGAGGCGCAAGTTCGCCCCCGAGCGCCAGCTCGCCATCAAAGAGGAGGTAGACAAATTGCTGAAAGCCCGATTCATACAGGAGGTGAATTATCCGGAGTGGTTGTCAAACGTAGTCATGGTGAAGAAATCCAATGGAACATGGAGAATCTGTATTGATTTCACTGACCTCAACAAGGCCTGCCCTAAAGACCCCTTCCCTCTGCCGAGCATTGACACCCTGATTGACGCAACCTCGGGACATGAGCTCCTCAGCTTCATGGACGCTTTCTCGGGTTACAATCAGATAAGGATGTTCCCCCCGGATATTCCGAAGACGTCTTTTGTAACAGACCAAGGACTCTATTGTTACCGAGTCATGCCGTTCGGCCTGAAGAACGCAGGGGCAACGTATCAACGTCTCGTCAACAAGGTATTCCAGGCCCAGATTGGCCGGAACATGGAAGTCTACGTGGACGACATGCTTGTGAAAAGCATCCGAGGCGTTGATCATAAGGCCGACCTCCAAGAAGCGTTCGATGTTTTGAGAAAGCACAATATGAGACTCAACCCGAACAAGTGTGCGTTCGGCGTCTCATCAGGCAAGTTCCTCGGCTTTATGGTTAGCCAACGAGGGATAGAGGCAAATCCGGAGAAGATCAGGGCCATACTGGACATGGCCCCGCCTAGAAACGTCAAAGAAGTTCAGAAACTGACAGGTCGTTTAGCCGCCATTGGGCGCTTTTTGTCGAAGTCTGGGGAGAAGTGCCTCCCGTTCTTCAAAGCCCTGAGGGGGACTAAGGGGTTCGAGTGGGGGCAGCCACAACAAGATTCCTTCGACCAGCTTAAAGCTTACCTCGTCAATCCACCCCTTCTCAGCAAACCCATACCGGGCGAACCCCTCTACCTCTACTTGGCAGCCTCGGAACAGACACTAAGTGCGGTCTTAGTCAGGGAAGAAGAAAGAACTCAGAAGCCCATTTACTACGTCAGCAAAGTGCTCCGGGACGCCGAGCTCCGGTACCCGAAAATTGAGAAAATAGCCTACGCCCTGATAATGGCTGCAAGAAAGCTTCGACCATACTTCCAGTCTCATTCGGTGGTCGTTCTTACCGACCAGCCGTTGAGACAGATCCTTCACAGGCCAGAGACTTCCGGCCGCCTCATGAAGTGGTCGATCGAGCTGAGCCAACACGATATTACTTATCAGCCTCGAACCGCCATCAAGGCGCAGGCGCTGGCCGAATTCATAGTGGAAACGACTATCCCCGACCCCCAGCAGACAACGAAGGGCCCGCCTATCTGGTCGGTATATGTCGACGGATCCTCTTGCAACGAGGGGAGCGGGGCTGGGGTCATCCTTGCGGGCCCAGACGACTTTGTCCTTCAATATTCCCTCCGGATAAACTTTAAAGCCTCGAATAACGAAGCCGAATACGAGGCACTCATAGCCGGCCTCGGGATGGCCCGAAACGCAGGGGCGCGACGCCTGCAGATCTTCAGCGACTCTCAGTTGGTCGTCAACCAGGTCCTCGGCGAATATGAAGCCCGCGATGACAGGATGGTAAGGTACCTGGCTAAAGTGAAGAGCCTCATGGCGCACTTCGAGGAGGCCCACATCCGAAGAATCCCCAGGGAGGAAAATGCCCAGGCCGACGCCCTGTCCAAATTAGCTTCCTCATCCCTGCAAGGCCTTGAACAAACTGTTCTGATAGAAGTACTCCTCAAGCCAAGCATAGAGGACGAGGCTTTCAACTCCGTCGAAACACTGCCACTTCCCCTCGAAGATAATTGGATGAAGCCCCTCATCGAGTTTTTAAGAGACGGACTCCTCCCAAGGGATCCGAAGGAAGCCCGCAAGATAAGGACCCGAGCCGAGCGTCACATACTGGTCGAAGGCATTCTGTATAAGCGCTCCTTCACCCAGGTAGATGGTCGGCCCTACCTAAGATGCCTCTCACCCGGACAAGCTGATTACGCCCTACAAGAGCTCCATGAGGGCATTGGCGGAGCCCACTCCGGCTCCAGAGCCTTGGCACGTAAAGTGTTAAACTACGGGTATTACTGGCCCACTCTCCTACGGGATGCCGAACGACACGTTCGGCAATGCACCTCCTGCCAGAAGTATTCCGACATCCGACGCCTTCCGCAAGCACCACTCTCCTCCCTATCAAGTCTGATCCCCTTTGCAATGTGGGGGATGGACTTACTTGGGCCATTTCCACCAGCCCCCGGGCAATTGAAGTTCCTAGTCGTGGCAGTCGACTATTTCTCGAAATGGGTAGAGGCCGAGCCCCTGGCTACGATTACCGAACATAGAGTCGTTCAATTCTTCTGGAAAAATGTAATCTGCCGGTTCGGTGTTCCCCGAGTCATAGTTACAGATAACGGTACGCAGTTCGCTGGAGCTGCCTTCCGAGCCTTATGTGAAGACCTAGCCATACAGCACCGCTTCTCCTCAGTCTCTCATCCCCAGTCAAATGGCCAAGCCGAGAATGCCAACCGACAGATCCTCTCCGGCATCAAGAAGAGACTCGATAAGTGCTCCAAGGGATTGTGGGTCGATCAGCTGCCCAATGTGTTGTGGAATTACCGAACCACGAAGCGGACCCCGACAGGCGAGAGTCCGTTCAATCTCACCTATGGGTCCGAGGCCCTCATCCCACTAGAAGTTGGAATACCCTCTCCTCGCCTGATAGCCTTCGAAGAAGAACAGAATGCCAGGGAGCTCAGAACGAGCCTAGATTTGATAGACGAAATTCGGGAAAGAGCAGCCATATGGCAGCAAGGTTACCGAAGAAGAATCGAACTCGCCTACAACAAACGGGTCCGCCCAACCGACCTGAAAGAGGGGGATCTGGTCCTCCGAAAGCTGGCCATTTCGTTCCCCGGACAGAAGAGCAAACTGGCCCCAAATTGGGAGGGACCGTACAAAGTATCCAAAGTGATCCGCCCCGGTGCGTACAAGCTAGAAGACCTTGAGGGTAGAGAAATTCCCAGGACTTGGAACGCCGACCATCTTTTGAAATACCAAGAGAAGGCAACCCCGCCTATCTAAGTAACTCGAGATGTCGGGCCACCACTCCTGCTACTAGTAATTTTTCCTTTGTCCTTTTTTTCATTGTAATAACGGCTAGCAACTTTAGAAGCAGCCGACCATTAGATATTAATAAATAAATAAAGTTTTTTTACATTATCGCGTACTTCCGCCTCTAATTCCCTTATCCCACAATGGTTCGGAGTCCAGCACTCGGCTCGACTCTTCCTACTCGGCCCGTCTTCGGACGGGCCGGGGGCAGATCGCCGTTCGAAATTGCTCCTGCAGCCGTTGAATGGATCGGAGTCCAACACTTGGCTCGATTTTGCTTCACAAGTCCGCTCCTAAGCGGACTAGAAGTAGCTCGCCATTCGAAACTGCTCCTGCATCTCTTAAACTAATCACACAATGGTTCGGAGTCCAGCACTCGGCTCGACTCTTCCTACTCGGCCCGTCTTCGGACGGGCCGGGGGCAGATCGCCGTTCGAAATTGCTCCTGCAGCCGTTGAATGGATCGGAGTCCAACACTTGGCTCGATTTTGCTTCGCAAGTCCGCTCCTAAGCGGACTAGAAGTAGCTCGCCATTCGAAACTGCTCCTGCATCTCTTAAACTAATCACACAATGGTTCGGAGTCCAGCACTCGGCTCGACTCTTCCTACTCCGCCCGTCTTCGGACGGGCCGGGGGCAGATCGCCGTTCGAAATTGCTCCTGCAGCCGTTGAATGGATCGGAGTCCAACACTTGGCTCGATTTTGCTTCGCAAGTCCGCTCCTAAGCGGACTAGAAGTAGCTCGCCATTCGAAACTGCTCCTGCATCTCTTAAACTAATCACACAATGGTTCGGAGTCCAGCACTCGGCTCGACTCTTCCTACTCGGCCCGTCTTCGGACGGGCCGGGGGCAGATCGCCGTTCGAAATTGCTCCTGCAGCCGTTGAATGGATCGGAGTCCAACACTTGGCTCGATTTTGCTTCGCAAGTCCGCTCCTAAGCGGACTAGAAGTAGCTCGCCATTCGAAACTGTTCCTGCATCCCTTAAACTAATCTGACGACCAGATCTCTTCTATGGCTCGACTCTATCTCTCCGACTCGTCCTCAAACGGGCCGGAATTCGTCCCGACCATGAATTATGCCGAACTGACGAGGTACCGATCCTCGTTTTGGGCAAAAAATCATCCCGGGGTCAACTCGCCGTTAGATCCTCTCAAATTGTGTGCCAGAGCGTGATGAGTGGATCCAGTTGTGCCACGTGCCCACAAAACGACAAGATAACGTTTTCTTGGGACTTGGGCCTGCCTCTGGATTCGTGCCACCATCCAACGGTTATGGACATCCCACGTCGATCGGCGCCAAAAGCCGAACAACAGAGTCAGAGCAACACATTATTGGAGAATTCGTTTCGACCATAAATTGCGCCGAACTAACGAGGTACCGACCCTCGTTTTTGGCAAAATATCATCCCGAAGGCAACTCGCCGTTAGATCCCCTCAAATCGCATGCCAGAGCGTGATGAGTGGATCCAGTTGCGCCACGTGCCCACAAAACGACAAGATAACGTTTTCTTGGGACTTGGGCCTGCTTCTGGATTCGCGCCACCATCCAACGGTTATGGACACCCCACGTCGACCGGCACCAATAGCCGAGCGACAGGATCAGAGCTGCGACAAAAGACTCGATGAATAGCCAATAGAAGACACTTCGGATAAATCAACACCAATTTTATTAATGACTTGGACGAGTTTACAAAAAGATTACAACAGCGAGTTCAACAAAAATATCAGAAGGCATGACCCGCTCATTTCCTCCGAGGAAGGGGGACACTCCGGTTCAACGACACTTTGGGTCGGCGCTTCTTGGCCTCCGAACTCGTCTCCAAGCCAACGAACCGGGACGCCCCTTCGCCGCTGACCCTCACAGTCGCCCCGACCGAAGCACCACTTGAAGACACCGCCACACCGCTTTGTGCGTCGGCGGCTGATATCCCGATGATAGGAGTCCGGGTCGCCGCTTGATAAAACGTGATACCTCGCTCAATCTCTTCGCGAGTACACGAGGTGCTCCAGACGTTGGCCCTCACCGGCTGAGGCTTGAGCCGAGCGACCTCCTCCTCCAATTCAACGATCCGGTTCTTCAGCGCCTCGTCCCTCACGACAATTTTGAACCGTGGAAGCTTCGCCGATCCAGGGTATTCGGCGCTGTCAGATATGACACGACGCAGATGGGTCACCTCGATACTCTTGTCGACTGTCACCCTTTACAGATGCTCGACTTTCTTCACGAGCTCATCTCGTTCGGCCAAAACAGAAGCCAATTCTTCTTCCTTAGCAACTAGCTCGGCTTCGGCTATCCGCAAGTGGTACACTTCGGCCAACAGATCCCCGTTCTTCTTCTCCACATTGTACAGTATCCTCCTCGTCAGGTCGATCTCGCCCTCGAGGCGTTTCACGAGAGATAGATGGAACAGCTCTACTTGTCGCCGAGCCATCGTCGTGACGGGGGCCTATCCTACGACCGAACCAAACACTTAGACAATTTCAAAGACAAAACGTTTTTTCATTCATCAAGAAGCGGTGGCCAGTCCGCAAAAGGCGTTACAAAGTTCGGAAGAAAAAGTAGAACAAAAACTACAAAAAGATTAACGAGAGAATCAAGGGTCCACCTGCGTCTCCGATCCCACCCCGGACGCATCGACGGGCGGCCCCTCGATCTCTCCCTTAGCCGGGTCATCCTCTCCCCCCCCGTCTTCGCCTTCGACTTCGACCTCATCATCCCCCTCCTCGTCGTCTACGGGCGACTCGGGCCACAGTCGATAGCCAACTCGCTCGAATCCGGGGACACGAGCCTGGACGTGGTCCAGGGCCGTCTGGTAGGATCGCTCCATGTTCTCCGCCATATGTTTCTTCGCCTCTGCCTCGATCTCGGCTTCAACCTCCGCCCTGATCCTCGCGGCCTGCGCTTCCCTCTCCGCCTTCTCGTCGGCCAAGGACTTCAATGCCGCAGCAAGTTCTTGGGCGGCCTTGGCGGCTTTGGCGGACTCCGCTTCAAGGCCCTCCTTCGCTTTCTTCAGGTCGGCAGTAAGGTCGGCCACCCGAACGTCCAAGGCCTCGGCTCGCCTCTGCTCGGCCTCGAGATCCTTGACCGCCCTGACCTTCGCCAGCCTGTCTTTCTCGCTGGCGGACTTCAGCTCCTTCTCCTGTGCGGCGAACGCCTCCATGAGATGGCCGAAGTGAACGGTGGCCTACGAAGACAACGATAAGTACGAAGTACACGCCGAGTAACAAACTTGAAGAAATTTGCGAACACTTACCGAAACAAGCCCCCGGGCGACTTCATAAGTGTCGTCGCCAACCCTCCCTGCCTTCAGCGCCGCCTTATCCTTCGGGGTCGCCAAGTGTTTGACGACCTGCATTGACATCTGCGAATTGCCGAGGAAACCATCATGATTCCTCACCAACCAGTTCGGCACAAACAACTGCTTGTGCTGCTCGGTCAGGATTTCCTCGGCGTCCTGAGTCAATGGGGGAAACTCGAGCGCCAGCGCCGCATTGACATCAAAGACGCCCTCGTTCACAGACGGGGCGACAGGGGCCGAGGTCCCCTCCACCACCACAACCTCCGAAGGCGCCTCGGTAGCCGGGGGAGGCGGAGCAACGTTAGTGGCGACCGCGGGCTGAGCACCCGAAGACGCACCCTCGGCCGCCCTCTTCCTCTTTTTGGTCCCGGTCAGCTTGGACCTATCGGCCATCATAGCTTTAAAGTCAATCTTCATCGACTCTGCATCAACAAAAAAAAAAAAACCGAATCAAGACGGACGAATTGAAGACTTAGAAAAAAAAAATGAATGAGATGTCAAGAGCGTACTCGGGTCGATGGGGCTTAGTCCGGACCCGAACAACACCTCTTCGGTCAAATCCCTCCAACTCAGTACCGGAAGGGCCGTGATCCTCCTCGCTACGTCCTCCTCGGCCTCAGATAGTGCGGGGTCGCTTCGCGCAAATTTCGGCACTTCCACCTTCCACCGGGACGGAATATGCCGAATCACTTCACCCCTTACGATAAAATACTTCTCCCTCCAACCCTTAAGAGAGTCGGGATTCTCTACAATCTTAACACCTCTCCTCGGTCCCAAATAGTACCGGTACTCCGTCTGGTGTTGCCTGTTTATCCGATACAGGCCCCGGAAAACTGACAGATCCGGCGCTACCTCGGCTCGGTGGCACTGAAGCAAGAATGCGTTCACATGACGCCAAGTGTTCGGACTGAACTGAGTAGGGGCGAGACAATACCAGCCGAGGATCTGATGTATGAAAGGGTGCAGCGGAAAACGCAGCCCCGCGTTCAAGGAGTCGACGTCAAACATGCACATGTCCGACGACGGCAACTTAGAGTTTGCTCGCACCCCGGGGCCAGCGACCATCAGCTTGTACTCCGACGGGATAGCGAAGGCCTTCCTGATCCGAAGAAGATCCTTCTCAGACAACGACGAAGTGTGCTCGTCGGCTTCGGAGTGAAGGAACGGACTAGGCTCCTCGACGATCTTCGACTTTCCGTAGATCGCTTTCTCCAAAAGATCACCCTCGTACTGCCGGACTCCCGAATGCCCGGACAGGACGGAAGGATATTGCCCTATCTCGGGGGCTCGTTTCGGGTTCTCCACAATCACCTCCACTATGGGGGGCGAGGTCTCCCCCGTCCTCCTCTTCTTCCCGATCCTCGACCCGGCAGCCAGCGGTTCGGCCATCTGCTTCCCCTTCCTTCGAGCTTCCGCCCTACTCCTCTCCCCGGCGCCATCACCGCCCAAGGACGAGGTACCACTACCCGAGCTAACCCTTGACATCTCTTGAAAAAGCAAAGGCAAAGACAAACTAACCTTTGAAGTGACGTTCACGGTCGGAAAATGCTCGCCGAAAATCGCCTGGCCCACGCGACAGCTAACGTCAGCACCGTGGAGCAAGAGCGCCGCTAGCAGAAGACTTAGAGAACAAAAGTAAATTCGTGGAGTGAAAAGTGAGAAATGAGCTCAGGGGTGAAGGAATGGTAACTTATAACCCCAAGTGATAACGGGCCTCCTTGGGAATCCCAAAGGCCCACTAAGAATCCCAAACGCCCAGTAAGAAAGAGGCGACGGTACGAGAGAGATGGCGGAACTCCCAAAAACACAAGCTGCGACTCGGCCACCAGTCTAACGAGCCGAGCTATCGAACGAAAGGCTCAGTGACCGAACCACCGGGTTGGCCCAAAAACATTCAGCTCCCTCCCCGGAAAGCGTCGCGGAGGAATGCAAACCGAGGTGGCGAGATACCGACCCTCGTTTTTGGCAAAAAATCCTCCCGAGGCAAAGTCGCCGTCGGATCTCTTCGAAATTCGCGTCAGAATTCGATGAACGGCTCAGATTGCGCCACGCCCACAAAACGACAAGATAGCGTTTTTTCGTGATCTGAACCCCATCCTCGTGATGCGTGCCATGATGGACGACCCAGATCTTGCCACGTCCACAAAACGACAAGATAGCATTTTATGGGGATCCACGATGGAGACGGACGGCCTAGATTACGCCACGTACCCCCGGATTCTCCGAACCGAGGTACCGATCCTTCAAATCGAGTCGCCGACCCATTTGAGCCGCGGCACGACGCATCCGAGCCGGGATGCTGGGGTACCGACCCTCGTTTTTGGCAAAAAAACGCTCCGACCCTTGTGAGCCATCAGATCTCGAAGAAAAGCGCGCTCGTCATGATGGACGATCCAGATCTTGCCACGTCCACAAAACGACAAGATAGCGTTTTATGGGGATCCACGCTGGAGATGGACGGCCTAGATTACGCCACGTACCCCGGATTCTCCGAACCGAGGTACCGATCCTTCAAAACGAGTCGCCGACCCATTTGAGCCGCGGCGCGACGCATCCGAGCCGGGATGCTGGGGTACCGACCCTCGTTTTTGGCAAAAAAACGCTCCGACCCTTGTGAGCCGTCAGATCTCGAAGAAAAGCGCGCTCGTCATGATGGACGACCCAGATCTTGCCACGTCCACAAAACGACAAGATAGCATTTTATGGGGATCCACGCTGGAGATGGACGGCCTAGATTACGCCACGTACCCCGGATTCTCCGAACCGAGGTACCGACCCTTCAAATCGAGTCGCCGACCATTTGAGCCGCGGCGCGACGCATCCGAGCCGGGATGCTGGGTCACCGACCCTCATTTTGGCGAAAAGAACTCTCCGACCCCTTGAGCCGCGGCGCTACGCCTCCGAGACGAGGTGACGGAGTGCCGACCCCCGTTTTTGAAAAAAAAACCCCTCCGAGGAACAGGGATCGTCTGATCGCTCCGAAACTCGCGCTCCGCCCTGATCGAAGGCCCAAATGATGCCACGCCATAAATAGGTATTAAAAATTGATTTTTATTTATTTAAATCGTTTTACTTACTTGAAAAATTCGCTAAAAATTCAGAAAAATCTGGAAAAATCACCAAAAATCCAGAAAATTCTGAGAATATTTTTGGGCATTTTACAAGCCCATAATAACACCGTTACACCCCGAGCAAGATTCCAAACTCCCTTAAGAACACCGATAAAATTCCGTACGCCGTTGAAACAGTAAAACTACTCCTCAAAGGCTGATCACACTCAGTCTTTAGGAGTGGGGGGCTCGTGATATGGCTAAAAATAGGATTAAATCGGGACCGTTCACATCGGACTCGAATCTTAAAGCTCAGGGGTAAAATGGTAATTTCACATGCAAATGGGTCCGAAGCGGGTACTGGGTCTCCTTCTCACAGATCCAATAACCCGCAAACGGATCCACCTCAGCTGGGTACGGGTTTCAACCCGCTACCAACCCGATCCGACAAGATACAATCAAGGTCCCTGATTAGATCTAAATCAACGGCCGTGATTCACAGCTATCTTTTCACTGGGGATTAGGGATTAAATTCCTTAACTGATTATAGGGGATATACCTTATCAGATTACATGCCTTATCTGATTACGAGGAATATTCCTTATCTAATCACGGGGATTACATTCCTAAAACCAGTCCCTAAGACGCCTATAAATACCCCTCACCCATCTCCATTAAGAGGTAATCAATCTTTCTCTAGTAAAACGCTCTTTCATAATCAATTCTGGTTACTGACTTGAGCGTCGGAGGGTGCGTCGCCGGGAACAACCCCGGTGTCTCGCACTTTTTGCAGGTGCACGGCCGGAGCGACGATCAGAGTTCAGCGGAACAGGTATACAGGTTCTCCTATTCAGTTTCCCCAAGAACTCACAAATTCATCTGTTTGCCCCCACACCGAATTTAGCGGCAACAGTCTCATTCCCTCAGAGAAAGGTATCTTTTCTAGGTCATCAACAAGTTCAGAGTTGTTCTAACCCCATTATGAGAGAAGCTCTATAGCATCAAGGGGGAGGACCGAGCCTCCATTGTAGTCGTATAACAGGCTCGAGTACCTCTTGGCTTCCCTTCACTTCTCCCACTCCAGCGGTTGTTTGGGCTTCATCTTCATGTGGAAGGCTGAAGGCACGGCATGAAGTGCTGCTAAGCCGGAGCGGAGAATGACGTTGTAAGCAGCCTTCACATTGACAACCATGAAGTCCATAGTCTCAGTCCGAGTAGCCAGTGTTTTCTCAACAGTCATGTCAAGTGTGGCTATCATTTTTATCTGAATGGGAACCCCAGAGAACCCGTGGAGAGTGGCGGGCTTGAGACAGTCTCTAAAAAGCTTGAGGCCCTAGAAAGCTTCCATGAAAAGGATGTTGACAGACTGTCGTTGTCTACTAGGATGCGGCGTACCTCATGTTTCATCATGCAGAAGTTGAGTACAAGCACATCACAATGGGACGTACTAGATGTTTGTACGAGAATGTCACGGAGACCCCCATGCTTTTGGCCGGGGGAAAGTTACACACTGAATTCACTTGAAGAATGCCTTCAATGAGGAGTTTGATTCCCCCCCCCCCCATGGGTCCTTCGTGGATGGAATGGAGCATCGCCCTCTGCTCTGAGTCTTAGAACTCAAAGTTCCTTTCGTCGCGCTTGTTATCCCCCCCCCTGAGAGGATGGAGGGGGCTCGACCTTGTCTTTCTGAATGAACTTGGAGAGGTGACCTTGTTAGATTAGAGTCTCGATCTCCTTCTTAAGGGCTCCGCAATCGTCGATTTTGTGACTGTGGTCTCTGTGATATCGCCACCATAGCTCTCTATTCTTCCTTTTGTTGGGTGTGTTTATCTTGGGAGGGGGATGGAGCATTCCATCCCTATTTATCTCCATGAGGATCGCGAACATGTTGGCATTAAGAGAAGTGCAACTTTTTGAAGCGGGATGTCAGGGGAGGGCGGTGCTAACCCGATCCATCCTTCTAGGTCTTCTTGGGTCCTTCTTCGTTAGTGATCTTCCTTTTGTTCCCCGAAGGAGACTCCTTCTGGCTCTCGGGATGAAGGGCATCTCCAACTCGAATGTACTTATCGCTCATTTTCAGGAGGTCAGTGAAGTCCTGATAAGGCATCTTGGCAAGGGATGCTTTGAGCTCCTTGTGGGTGACATCACGTAGAAAGGCAGCTGTCACTACTGCTAAATTGAGGGAGAAGATGGATCTACCTCGGCTGTGAAGTGCCTGACAAAATCCTTAGGCAACTCTCTTTCCTTCTGCTTCAACTCGAGTAGGGAGGCACGTGTCTTTTCAGTCTTGTGACCGATGACAAAGTGGGCCAGGAAAAGCTCCCCAAGTTGATCGAAGGAGAAAATAGACTCTGGGGAGAGGCGAGAGTATCATTCCCAAACTGATCCTTTCAAGGTTGGTGGAAAGTCTTGCAAAGAAGCCGGTTGGAGGCTTGATAGATCATCCGGAGAGTTTTAAAACTCTCGTTGTGGTCTGCTGGATTGGAGTAGCCATGATATGAGTTGAAGTGAGGAGCTTTGAGATTGTCTGGAATATGGGCTTCCAGAATGGACTTACTAAAGGAAGGTCGGGATGGGCGGGATACTCTGCCACGGTGATCTTCCTCTTGATCGATCGGGGTAGGCGGTCCTCCATCTCTTGGAAGCGATGCAAGACTAGGTCTTCCTGTTCCCCGGATCAGGTTGACCCATGAGACTCTTCTCTTTGCACATCTGTAGGTAAGCGGTTGCTTGTTTGTCGGCTTATGTTCGAGGCGACATGGAGGGCTTGGAGGATTTTGTCCTTTAAGTCTTGGAATTTGGCCCTAATGATGAGCGCCTCCTTTTAATGCAGTGCTTGGGAGTCTGTCGCCTGACTGGAGTTGGGCTCCTATGGTTTCTTTGCCCCTGTGGTGAAGGAGATTGTCAGGGTTTTTGTGGGCGGGTAGAAGGATTCTTCTGCTTCCTTGGTGCCCTAAGCGGGGAATCTCGTCTCTGGTATGCTTTTCTTCTAAGCATTGATGGAAGTCCTTCTCGTGTTGTCGGTTGTTGATGACGACGCGAAGATTAGATAGATTAGATAGAGTCAGGGGCACAACAGGGTCCACCGTGGGAGAGGTTCTGTGGATGGAGAACCGGTCCTCAATCGAGTGAGGTTCGGAGCGAGGATCAGAGCGGCGTCGTTGGGAGCTCACCAACGTAGCCATGCTGGGAAGAGGCTGCGATGGCGTATATGAGGTATTTGATGATGGGCGTAAAGGTTACCCAGGAGAAGGAGGAGGAAGAGGAACTTCGGGTTGACGGCCAGTGGCTGTTGCCTTCTTCTCCCTGAGAGGCATGACTAGAAGGGGTTACTAGTTGACAAGATCTGATCAGAAAGTTAGATCTGTGTTTTTTCCACAAACGACGCCAATATGTTGCGCTTATTTTTTTGTGTGGGAGCAAACAAATAGATGATTTCTTTTGATGAAAAATCAAAAGACCTAACCTTTGACTAGATCCGAGTTTGTGACGGTTGACTGCTCATTCTTCTTGGTTTTGAACTACTAAAAGCGATGCTGGCGAACTTGTAAGAAGCCTAAAACACAAGGGTTGGCCCCGAAAATAGACCCTCCAACGCTCATGTCAGTAACCCAAAATAATATGAAAGTTTTAGTTGCGAAAATATTCGTTACCTAAGCGTGGTGGAGGTGGATGGTATTTATAGCCTTTGGGGACATTTAGAAACGCTTCTTCTTCTGATTTCTCTGGTGAAGAAGTAAAGTTAGTTTCTCTTCCCTTCATGAAGAGATAGAGTAGTTGTTCTTCTCTTGTTGAAAGGCTAGAGTCGGTTATTATTCTCTTGGTGTAAAGATAAAATTTGTTACTCTTGAGGAAATTTGAATGACAACCCAAACAGGCTGAAACCCCCCTCGTGCTTAGGCTATAAATGAGCTTGGATGGCTGACCTAGTTGAGCTGATGGGCCCTTAAAGAGGCCCAAATTTCTTTCATGGGCCTATAGCTGTTGAGATTACCGCTTTGCCCCTAGAATCTTTAATATACGTGCCCGAATCTTATGGTCCTGATTTGTTGCGATTTTTTACCAATATCACTTACCTCAGACCATTGACACAAACAATACTTTATAGTTTCCCCATAAAATAGAATGTATATGTGTCCCTTTATACAAATATACAACTTTGAAACAATATGAAACAAGGATATTTGAAGAGAGTGTTTCACTATATCCGGTCTCTTAAATATTCCTTTGTCATATTATTGGTCCAACTGGATGACCTTATATTGGTCTTAAAGCTAATAACAAAATTAAGGAGGCTTAAAAAACCATTATGATGAATGACCATGACAATATTTCTGTTTATGAGTAGATACTAGTTACAAATTATTATTGTAATTAGTTGTATCCATCAAATGAAACCATTGTCATGAGTAATAACAATTAATAAAGGTATAGAATTAACAAGTTTAATTAAGTAAATAAGTCACAATTGTATGCTAAATAAAGAACGCGTAGTTTAAGGATAATAAATATTTGAAACCAATATTTTATAGGGTATTAGAGTAAAATTTCAAGCAATCCGTCATATTATTATTGAAATTACTTTCAAATTCTATTGTTGTTGTCCTCCTAGTTGTTTTCCAGAAGTAACTGATATTCATATGACAATAATACAAAAGGCATACGCATTCCAAGTTGAGTGATTTCTGGAAGTGGTTTGAGTGGCATCACTGTGAATCGCTTATCACCTTGATTTGTGTCTGAAATCACTTTTGTTTTAGAATCACACTAATGTTTAAAGTTCCTTCACACTGAACGTACTTAGAAATTACTAAGTTACTGAGATGTGGGTGGAACATATATGACATCCCTCTTTCATGTTATCACTGCTCTCTCTCTCTATCATCAACACTTGCAAACTGGGCCCTAAGCATCTAAATTTGACTACCCTCCATCAGCATAGCAGCCATTTGAACACCATGTATTATATGAGAGTTAGGCAAAGACAAATATTTATCTAACCTAAAAAAAGTCCAAAGAGAAGAGAAAGCTGCAGCTGCTCATATGGGTTGTAGTACCGTCCACGATGAAACTTGTACCGTCACCAGCGAGCTCTCTCTTCCATCTCTTCCCTGCATGCTAAATACCAACAGCAAAAATCCAAGTCCGATTCAAATAATTCAAGCCTAGAGCTGATTAAGTTGTTCTTCCCTTCACAATAATGTTTTCTCTCTATCACTCTCTATACTAGATGAAGGCCCACATAGCATATGAGGTTGGTCTGCAATCATAGAGTCATACTGTCATATGCACACATATACATATTCCCCTTACCCACCACAGAAATAATCAGTGAGTGATTATAATGAATGGTTGATAAGAAGTGAAACAATTCTCTCTCTTTCTCTTTCCCTCAATATAATAATATCATATCACATAGTATAGGTGCATGATTTTAGTCATTAGTAGACATATATACCCTGCTACAAACATACTACAACTTCTGAACTCAGTTACACAACCTACGCAATGTCGCAGAATCAGAAACGGCAACTAGAAGATATTGAAGAAGAAAATGGAGGCAACATTATGAATCCAGATAGACCAAAGAGAAAGATTCCCGCTCTAAGGAGGTCTGTTACTATTCTATATCCTTTCACTATCTTCGTACTTTATCCTTTTTATTTGAAATGAACAATTTAATTCAATTTGCAGAATCGTAATGGAAGCAGTGAAGATGGATGCTCTTGATGAGTTCTGTTCTCTGCTGGAGCCCATGGTTCGAAGGGTTGTAAGTTGATGATTGCTTCTTCTTTTTCTTTTTTTCTTCTTTTTTCAAATGCAACTTTTCTGTCTTTTGATTATTTTCTATAAACTGTCCAAGAAAACTAAGTTGGATAAAAAGAAGCATGAAAAATTGGGTTTAGTGCCTAATACCCAGTCTATCTCATCTCACGTTCACATATTTTCCTCGATCAGAATTGATATACCAATCCCCGTACTCGTGCAAAAGAATAGCACTTGGCTTGGCTGACATGCATGATAATAAAAACGAGATTTTTTGTATGATCAAATGAATTTGGGTGTACTAGAAAAGTCGATGATGGGCTAGAAAACAGAGATTGTTGGTGAAGGAAGATTCCTAACTGGTAGTATTTTGTAACTAGACTACTAGAGTAAGAAAAGAGAGACAAGGTTAGAATACAAGAGAACGAGACGAAACTTCATAGTTAAGAAGAATAAAAAAGCTTACTAAAGTTACATCTTAGAAAAAGCTTATTAGAGCATCTGTAGTCATGGGCTAAATACCCAAATTTCTTCTTTCGATGAAGTTATATCCCGCCGTTTCTTTTTTTTTTTTTTTTTTTTAAATTTGGAAGGAGACGATGGATAATCTTCTGTCTTTTAAAGAAAAACAAACGACGAATCGAATATAGCTTTGAACGACTGCAGCAACTTTCTTTTTTTCCTATTTCTAATTGCTATTTACCCAAAATTTGGCAAGAACGACTACAGATGCTCTTAAAGTTACATCTTGCATATAGAGCACGGGTTTCTCATCTTAAAGTGTCTATGAATACTAATAGGTGCTGTAGTGAGAAAATAGTGTAAACAGCTAATCGTCTATTTGCAAATTGTTTCTGCTCAAAGTGAACTTAATTAATCCCCATATGTAATAAGAGTAAGTAAGTGCCTTAAAATTTCAAGAGAAAGTCTAATTTCTATTCTATTTTCTTGAAGGTAAAAGAAGAAGTTCAATCAGTACTATCCGAGCATTTGGCTTGTATTGCAAGGTGAAAACATCGCTACATGTTTGTCAATATAGAATTTCTATTTACACAATTAACTTACTACTCAATAATAATCAATTACAAAAATTATATCTACTTAAATGCGATGCAGACACAGAAGTAGGGAGGCAGATACATATTCTGCTGCTAGAGGTGGTTTACAACTACAGTTTACGAACAAGCTGTGTCTCCCCATATTCGCTGGCTCTAAAATTGAAGCAGAGGACTGCTCTGCCATCAACATATCTTTATTAGATTTGCTGACTGGTCAGATTGTAATGTCAGGGCCCGAGTCCTCTCTGAAGGTTGAAATCGTAGTTTTGGAGGGAGATTTTGAAGGTAATGATGATAAGGGCAGCTGGGCATTCGACGAGTTCAAAAATAGTATAGTTACAGAAAGAGAAGGCAAGAGATCACTGCTTGTAGGGGATGTGAATGTGGAGCTAAATGGAGGGGTTGGAATAGTACGAGAGCTATCATTCACTGATAACTCAAGCTGGACACGAAGTCGGAGGTTCAGACTAGGGGCAATGGTTGTAGGCGGAGAATACAATGGGATGAGAGTGGTAGAAGCCAAGACCGAGCCTTTCACTGTCAGAGATCATCGTGGAGAATGTGAGTTTTTCAGTACCCTAAATAATACAGTAAGTTGTTAGATGATGAGTTGATAGAAAAGCTGATAGAATATTACGGCTAAAATTAATGTTTTCCAGTTTACAACAGTCATTTATTTTATGAGGATGAAGAATGAGGTGTAACATGTTTCCATGAAGACAGAGAAGATCTAAGACATCTCAAATTCAATGAGAAATTTCTAAATCCCAGTGATGCTTTTTCTACTGCAGTGTACAAGAAGCACCATCCCCCAGCTCTCGGGGATGAAGTCTGGCGCTTAGAGAAGATTGGCAAAGATGGGGCTTTCCATAAGCGTCTGAGTAGGGCTGGCATTTTCACTGTAAAGGACTTCCTGACTCTACTTAATACAGATGCGCCGAGGCTTCAAAATGTATGTCTTGTTTTTAAGTTATCAATCTTTTAGTCAATTTAGTTACTTCCTTTAATTTCTTGTTTCATAGTATATGTTACTAACAAGACTGCCAAAGGAAAATTCTTCCATGCCAACCTTATTGTGGTGAAGGCAAATAATATGTAGTACCCATCTACGAAAAAAAAATTAAGTGGTATTTAAAGGTAATCTAATGGTTTTAATCAGTATATCCTGTCGCATTCCTCTGTCTTTTAATATGTAATGCTTGATGTTTACCTACAGTAAATACTCATAAAAAAAAATGCAGATATTAGGCAGTGGAATGTCATCTAAGATGTGGGAAGTTACGGTGGAACATGCTCAGACTTGCACACTAAACAGCATGCAGTATGTCTACTACCCTAGTTCTCAAAAGGAAACCGGGATTGTGTTCAATGTGATCGGGGAACTGGTGGGCGTCCTCTCCCACAACCAGTATATCTCTGCTAATGAGCTTTCAGATGATGAAAAGGTTATATTCTTATCCTAAAATCAAAATTTTTATATTGTCTGCAGTTAATCTCTTTGTCCTAATATACAATCATTAGTTATTAATTAGCATCAGCTAATTTGTGCCAACAGGCAGATGCTCAGACTCTTGTTAAGGATGCCTATGACCATAGGGATGAGGTACTCCCCTTCGACATGGGACCTGTAACAAGTAGTCCTTCACATTCTCCGTTAGACTCGGTTCCTCCTAGTTCACAATACTATTTGGGTGATATATACGAGAGAGTTCCCAGCCCACTTATCAACATTGCCAACGACCCCGAACTTTGTAGCCTCTCAAGCCTCGACATTTTTGAGCCCGAATTCAGTAGTTTCGATGACAATGCATGCTTCCTATCTCCGCTCATTGGGTCACCGGCTCATCTTGGAACAGGAGTAACTGCCTTCATTGCAGCATCAGCAAGCTCAGCAGTTGCCAATGTTAAAGCTAATAATGGAGGATGGAATACTTTGGTGTCGGTGTTGAGATGGACATTGTCCATTAAAAGAATCGTTGCATCAAAGAAAGGTGTCTCACATGGGAAAAAGAAGTTTTAGTTGGAGATATTAATATCTAAGATTGTAAGATATAGTGCATCCAGTCAGGGCCGGCCCTTCTGGGGGCCCTAGGCGAACTTCCGACATGGAGGCCCCTAATAACATTTTTTTTACGCGCAAAATACGTACCTATATTTACAAGGGAAGTTCAAATTTGGGACCCCCTAAAATTGCAAAATCTCCGGGGGCCCAAAGCGACCGCCTTACCCGCCTCTAGGGTAGGGCCGGCCCTGCATCCAGTGGGAACAAAATCTCGGTCAGAAATTTGGCACGACTCAAGATCGACAGACTGTCAGCAGTTATATGTATGATATAAATATTTGTGCTGATTCACCAACCACCTTCATAATGTTGTTTCAAGAAAATGGTAGAGAACAATTTCGGTCTTCTTGTTCTTGTGCATATCATTTGTTGATAAATAATGATATTATATCAGTCGAAGAAACCAGTTACAAGGGCTGCGACTGCAAAGAAACTCGTAATTTAAGCAATTTAAAACAAGAATGTTAAAATAAAAAAAAATGGTTGAAGGCTACACTATGAAATACCCATCACTATGTACAACCAACGATCGAAGATTACACTATCCGTAAACAAATGGCTAAAGTGGGCACCTGTTCCTAGCTGGCTAGCTCCTATCTCTATTCTCATATCAATCACTCATCAAACAAACAAACAAACAAACAAACAAACAAAAACACGCCGAATAATTAGTACATTCATTAACACAGGCATTTCATCATACACTGGGAAGAGAAATGTGAATTGAACTAGAGCAATATAAACACATTCAAGAAAAGAGAAAAAGAAAGCAAGAGGTGTACCTCCACTTCAGCGTCGAGTTAAGTAAACCAGATTCTTTGATTTCCATGAATTCGGGTCTGATGTGCGAATCACTGGCTGTGATGAAAACAAGATGAAGTTGGGATTAATGGTGATAGAGTATCCCACTAGTTTTTTTTTTTTTATATATATAAAAGGTGACTAATGTCATTGCTTCATTAATAAACTATTAACGAAACACAATACATCATGTTACATAATACAAAATCCAGATACAAAACCCAGTACATCTAGTACATCACTCACAAAATCCATTACTCTAAATACTGAAGAAAATCAACACACTAGAGGACGCCTGTAGATCACCCCTATCAAATCCTGTCAGCCTGCCAAAGTCTATTCTTCCTCCCCCATGCGTAATCTTTTCTTTCCACCTGTGAAGACATTCCAATCGTGAGAAGTTTTAAAAATTTTATGCATCACAATAGATAATCTATGATTAATCTTCTGGAATGTAAATTCATTACAATCCAACCACAACTCCCACATAGTAGCAGCTACCGTGGTATCCCACCAATCCCACTTGTTGTTGATGAGTGTGGCATTACTTTCTTTAAAAGTGGAGGTTTTTTTTTTATTTATTATTAGGCCAAATTTAAAAAAACTTCACTGAAGTAAGTATTGGTAATTTTTAAAAAACCCACTAATTTTTTTTTAAAAAAGAAATCTCACTCATCAATGCCTAAAAAACGTAGTTTAGTGAGGTTTTTGTTTATAAAAAAAATTCAGTGGGATTTTTTTAAAATGACCAACACTTCAGTGGATTTTTTTAAAAAAATTAGCCTTATTATTAAGTCGAGAGGTTTGAGGTGTAAATTTTGTGAAGAGGCGAATTTTTTGAAATTGTAAGGTTAAAAGAAGCATTGTGGGTGAAATTTATTGGGTAATGCTACACCTACTACCAAATCTACTACCTTTACCTTTACTACCTTAGGTGACACACTATTATTGGATGTTTGTTCCACCTACTCTATAATAACCTCCACTAATTGTGTGCCACCTAAGGTAGTAAAGGAAAAGGTAGTAGATTTGGTAGTAGGTGTAGCATTACCCAAATTTATTATAGAGTAGGTTGTAGTGGGTTGTACACATCTCCAATGAGAATGTGTCATCTGAGGTTGTAAGGTTGTAAAGGTTGTAAAGGTTGAATGTGCCATCTTGGGTAATGCTACACCTACTACCAAATCTACTATCTTTTCCTTTACTACCTTAAGTGGCACACTATTAGTGGAGGTTATTGTAGAGTAGGTGGGAGTAGCATTCAATAGTAACGTGCCACATAAGGTAGTAAAGAAAAAGGTAGTAGATTTGGTAGTAGGTGTATCATTACCCATTTATCTTGAGTAATGCTTTAGCCACTACCAATTTCACTACCATCCTCTTCACTACCTTAGGTGGCAAACTCCTATTGGAGAGTTCCCCTACCTACTCTATCTTTCTCTACCTATTGGAGTGTGCCACCTAAGGTAGTGAAGAGAAATGTAGTGAAATTGATAGTGGATGTAGCACTACTCATTTATCTTAGCTATGTTTCAGAAACCCCCCTGAACTTTCAAAAAATATTAACCAATCCCCCTTACACTCCCCTGACTTTTAACATTTGAATCAGAAAATCTCCTTTAGGGACAAATGAAGTGTTGATTAGTGGCGTTACATAGGACAAAAGGTTAGAAGAAATTAAAAGAAAAGCGCGAGGGATGGCGCAGAGACTAGGTGAGTTGGACATGCAACAAAAAATTCCTTCACGTCATAGATATATATTTTTAAATTAAAATATTAAAATAATAGAAGTAATTTTGCTCTAATATATTATTGGGTTGGAGTCGTAAAACTCTATCCTCTTTATCAAAAATAAATAAAAAATAATAGAGGTGATTTGTCAAGATCAGAAGTGAGAAGGATGAGGTAATGCTTGAAGGGTTACATGCTTATCAAGCTATTCATAATTATCGTGAACATACAACCCTGGATTATGGATTGCAATCAATTCCTTTCATAAAATAAAGGGCTTCGATGGATATATTTGATTATTTTGAGGGGGGCGGCCCTGGGGTGAGCGGGTGGCGCAACTACACATGCCCCGATATTCATTCAGTTATGAATATTAATTAAGTAATACATAAAACTATTCTATTAATAGTTTTTTTTTTTTTTTGAAGAAAAAGGTGAAATCTGGCCACCCTGTTTCATTAATAAGAGCTTAACGAAACAAACTCAGAGTACTGGGCCAAAGTACAAACTACAGATAGAAAATAAAACATACATGAAGCAACATGACGCGTACAAACAACAAATCCCTCCAACAACCCTGGAGGGTGGGCCAACAAACCAGCTCGGTCCAGCAAAATTGTAAGTATGTCAGTTTAGCTTCGTACAGTGCCTCCACGGCACATGCACACCAAGTCTGGCAGGATTTTATCACCCGTCGATCCCTGCCTTCACCTCGCTGGGGGACTCCATCTTTGGGCCCAAGCCCCGCAGATCGAATTCTGACCCCACGGTACATCCACAGCGATCGCACCCTCCCACCATCTCCACCACTCATCCTACAAATGCGCCAATAGCTTCCACAGCCGCTACCAAAGAGATAAACGTGAAGAGGATACCTTCACCTCTCACACGATAGCGTTTTCTCAGGCGATATCTCACCAAACAACTATCTCGCCTACCCCACCAAATACCACGCTCCAGAAGAGAGCCATAAAGACTATACTTTCACCTCTCTCACGCTCTAGCTCTCAGTTGCAATTGTATCTCAGTTGGTTAAGGTTCACAAGAATATTAAAGGGATGTGGGTTCACATCTTGGTTGGCCTCTTTTTTTTTTCTTTTTTTTCCTGGCAACCCTATTATTAAATAATAGGAAAACTAAAATTGCACGTATAACCCATTCAGTAAAAGTCCAAGATCCCAACTCTCTAAATCGTCAGTCCTTAATTGGGAACAACAAATGGAAAAAAAAAACTATATTCTTCATAATTTTTTCACTTTCTCACACTTAAATCAAAAGTTCAAGCTTTATCATTAATACAACATCATCTCTCTCACTCTCTGTAACTGATTATCATCCTCCAAACTCCGAAGTCTGCGATTTTCAAAGGTAATTTGTTGCGATTCTTTTTTTATTTTATATTTTAGAGCTGTTCTTCAATTGAGTTAATTCTTTGTGCAATCATTCTTGATATGAATAATGAACTAAGTTAATTCTTTGTGCACTAGCTGTCATTTTTTTCTCTTGATAAAAGTAGTAATAGTTTCAACAGTTGAAGATCCAATGGAAAAACTCAGTAATTTTCAGGTAAGTTTTTAATGTTACTTATCACTGTGTGACTACTACTCATTTGAGTAACTGGTTCTTTTATTATTTGTTCTCATGAACATATTGATCGTAGGAAGTTTTGAGGCATGACTTTGACGGTTAGTCTTCTATCTAAAGCATGTTCATTATAAATGTAATATTTGAACATTTCTTTAGAGCATTGATGATTTTGTTTAGTGACTACATATGGGTTTCGCTATAATAGAATATTAGAATTTCTTTTTTAAATATATTTTTATTTGAACATGTTAGTTATTTTTTGCTTTATGAGAACAATCAAGTCATAAAACAATAAAACGATAATAAATTTTCTTATCTTAGGATCCAATCTTAAGTTTTGCACGGGGCTCTGATTTCTCAGGGCTAGCCCTGATCTTCGATTAGTTGAAGACTTGAAGCTGATGTATATAAAGTTATTGATATTTGAGAGCAGCATTCTTGTAAGGTTTTAATTATAGTTTCCTTCTTAATTAAAGAACTCATTTGCAAAAATTCAAAAATAGTTTCTGAATATCCAGGACAAGAAAATTAGTTCGCATAGTATAAATATATAATATTTGGCCTCACGATTCTATTAAGCACTCCTCCTTGAGGTTAACTAGTACAACCATGTGCAATACTGCAGGGGATTTTCAAAAAAAAAAAAGAGAGAAAATAACAAAGTTTTTTTTAACTTTTTTGAAAAGTTCATATAATAACATGTATACAATTGTGCAATATTTTTAGGTTTGATTAACGGATATGATTCTAGTTTAAAATTTGTAAGGATAAAGAGCAAGTGAGATGTTTACCTCTAGCACTGTAATCAAGTCGGTTGGGTCGGGTCCTGCACTACGGAACCTGGACCTATTTCTTTACTGGTTCAAATATTGGACCCAGACCCGACCTGTAAGAACTGGGTCCAGGTCGTATTAAAATAATGCTACCCATCGGGTCTGGGTAGTGGCAAGCGAGTGATGTCGGGAGGTTGGGCATGTTGCTTCTTCTCTTCTCCTTTTTTTTTATATTGGGGGGGGGGGGGGGATTAGGGAAATTTTTTTATCCGGGTGGTCCATTGAGCTGAACCAGACCCGACCCAAAAATATGAAGGGCTCCTATTTTAGAACCCGAACCCTACCCGCAATAGACAAAGTCCGGGTACGGATCAGATCCATTTTTAGCCGACCCAGACTTGATCCAAAAATATGAACAGATCCTATTTTATGACCAAAACCCTACCACCAATAGACCAAGTCAAGGTAAAGGTTGGGTTCATTTTTAGCCGGCCCAAACCTGATTCGAAAATATGAATAGATCCTATTTTAGAACCAAAACTCTACCAGCAATAGACCAGGTCGATTCCGGTGCAATGTCATGTCCTGGTCGGTTTCGGGTTTTGAATTTTTGTGACAGTGCTAGTTACCTCTTACATTTGCAATTTTTTTATATTAAAAAAAGAAACAAGAAGAAAAAATATATTTGGATCAAAAGTGGCCTTAGCATAATATATTGTATAAATAGGATAACTTTGTATAATATTACACATAACTTTTTAAAATGGATAAAATAATAAAAATATTATTGAAAATTAATCTAATAGCATCTATACGTTATTGCACGATTTTTTAGGTTTGATTAAGAAATATGATTCTAATTCAAAATTTGGATGAAGAAGGAGTGGGGAGTTAGTTGTTTGCTTTGCTTTTCTTATTTTAAAAAAAGAAAAGGAGAAAAATTCTAGACTATAATATATTGTATAGATGGGCTTTAAATTACTATTTACTATCATTAATGTTACCTTGTGCAAATTGCGCAGACTAAAATAATTTTAATAGACTCATAAAATTATATGGAACTTTAAAAAAGTATGAGAGAATTGAGATAAATTAACTCTTCAAGCGTATAGTTTAGTGAAATTTACCCTAAAAATACGCTCAGTCCGGCCTTTGTATAGATCCTGATAAGCAACACTCAAGCCTTGACCCGCCTTATCTTAACCCTCCCCTCCCTCTCCACCCCTCCCAAATTTGCACCCTATCAGATGCCTTATCCTTCATCTCCCGCATCTCCACTGTCTTCAACCGCAGCGACGTCCTCTTCTCCAATATCCCCATCCACCTCTCCGTCCGCCTCACTTTACTCTCCGCCACCTACCTTCTTACCAAATCTCATTCTTGGACCTGATACCACAGTCATCCCCATCTTCAACCTGTACTCTTTCCCAAATTCAAATTTCAGGATTAAATTAGGGTTTCAAAAATTAATTGTAGCGCCCCGAATTTTCAATTAAAAATTAGAAAGTACGTGGCACAATTTCCAGCATCTACCTCAATGTAATAGTAAACATAACAAACACATAAAAATTTTCAAATTTTATTATATCAATTCTTTACATAGCACAGCAGAAATTAAACACCTTGAATTACATTTTCTTTCTTTTACAACCTATTCTTTTACAATTTGCATAAGCCACATTATCATTCTACCACATGCATCCAATCTCAAGCTAACGGTACCTACCTGTAAAATATGAGGCTAGAGATAACTCTAACCCCCAAAACTATGGGGTCAACCATAACGGTGTGAGTGACATTAAAAGAAATACAATTTAAATGATAAATTTGTAATCAACACATTCCCACAGTAGTAACAAACGGAATATGAAATAACGATAAATAAAGCATGAAAACATCAAGTGAAACTAGGCTAAGTGTCGAGTGTAGGAAAACAGAACTACATCATGCGTAATACAAGTCAAGAAAATACAAATGCAGTATGATGACTCTCTAATGCATACTTGTCAGATTCTATGCATTCCATACTACATAGGTCCGGTGCATGTAACGCCCCGCCTCAATACTCAGACAATTTTAATATTTTTAGAAGACAAATTAGATACTATGTAGTACAACTGCCCACCACAGGCTACCTCTCAAAAGGTGGTTAACCAATAAGGTGACTCTTGATCATAGGCAATTATATTTATACTCAAACTATTTTTGTGCACTTCCCATGTGGGACTATATTTCTCAAATTCTTTCACAAATCTCCTCAAATCCCGTGTACATAGTGTACACGTTATTTAGTAGCAGTCGACTGCTAGGTATACTAGTCGACTGTTCGCTGAAATACAGGGTATTACATACACCCCACCTTAGAAATCAGCGTCCTCACTGAGTACAGGGCACACATCTAGTGTAGGATCCGCCTTTCTAGCCGATGTAGCGTCGTCCTCGATCCCGGAGATCAATCACTCTCAACACCGCAGATTGGATACCCGGCTATCAATCACTACCTGTGACTCTCAACACCGCAGAGTATACCCGACCCCGGAGATCAATGACTCTCAATACCGCGGATCATACTGACCTCTACTACACCCGGTGTCGAAAGTTGGCTCTGATACCATTTGTAACGCCCCGCCCCAATACTCAGACAATTTTTATTATTTTTAGAATACAAATTAGATACTATGTAGTACAACTGCCCACCACAGGGTGCCTCTCAAAAGGTGGTTAACCAATTAGGTGACTCTTGATCATAGGCAATTATATTTATACTCAAACTATTTTTGTGCACTTCCCATGTGGGACTATATTTCTCAAATCCTTTCACAAATCTCCTCAAATTCCGTGTACATAGTGTACACGTTATTCAGTAGCAGTCGACTGCTAGGTATACCAGTCGAATGTTCGCTGAAATACGAGGTATTACATACACCCCACTTTAAAAATCAGCGTCCTCGCTGAGTACAGGGCACACATCTAGTGTAGGATCCGCCTTTCTAGCCGATGTAGCGTCGTCCTCGATCCCGGAGATCAATCACTCTCAACACCGCAGATCGGATACCCGGCTATCAATCACTACCTGTGACTCTCAACACCACAGAGTATACCCGACCCCGGAGATCAATGACTCTCAATACCGCGGATCATACTGACCTCTACTACACTCGGTGTCGAAAGTCGGCTCTGATACCATTTGTAACGCCCCGCCCCAATACTCAGACAATTTTTATTATTTTTAGAATACAAATTAGATACTATGTAGTACAACTGCCCACCACAGGGTGCCTCTCAAAAGGTGGTTAACCAATTAGGTGACTCTTGATCATAGGCAATTATATTTATACTCAAACTATTTTTGTGCACTTCCCATGTGGGACTATATTTCTCAAATCCTTTCACAAATCTCCTCAAATCCCGTGTACATAGTGTACACGTTATTCAGTAGCAGTCGACTGCTAGGTATACCAGTCGACTATTACATATTTCAGCGAATAGTCGACTGGTATACCTAGCAGTCGACTGCTACTGAATAACGTGTACACTATGTACACGGGATTTGAGGAGATTTGTGAAAGGATTTGAGAAATATAGTCCCACATGGGAAGTGCACAAAAATAGTTTGAGTATAAATATAATTGACTATAATCAAAAGTCACCTAATTGGTTAACCACCTTTTGAGAGGCAGCCTGTGGTGGGCAGTTGTACTACATAGTATCTAATTTGTCTTCTAAAAATATTAAAATTGTCTGAGTATTGGGGCGGGGCGTTACAAATGGTATCAGAGCCGACTTTCGACACCGGGTGTAGTAGAGGTCAGTATGATCCGCAGTATTGAGAGTGATTGATCTCCGGGGTCGGGTATACTCTGCGGTGTTGAGAGTCACAGGTAGTGATTGATAGCCGGGTATCCGATCTGCGGTGTTGAGAGTGATTGATCTCCGGGATCGAGGACGACGCTACATCGGCTAGAAAGGCGGATCCTACACTAGATGTGTGCCCTGTACTCAGCGAGGACGCTGATTTCTAAAGTGGGGTGTATGTAATACCCCGTATTTCAGCGAACAGTCGACTGGTATACCTAGCAGTCGACTGCTACTGAATAACGTGTACACTATGTACACGGGATTTGAGGAGATTTGTGAAAGGAATTGAGAAATATAGTCCCACATGGGAAGTGCACAAAAATAGTTTCAGTATAAATATAATTGCCTATGATCAAGAGTCACCTAATTGGTTAACCACCTTTTGAGAGGCACCCTGTGGTGGGCAGTTGTACTACATAGTATCTAATTTGTATTCTAAAAATAATAAAAATTGTCTGAGTATTGGGGCAGGGCGTTACAGTGCAAGTCCTTATCGTTCTCCACTTTATAGGGTTAAATCCTCGTTATGCAACTAAACCTACTACGGTGATAGAAATAAGATCTAAAACACTCTGCAAATAGGCCTAACAACCCTCGACGCGCAAACATCATGTTAGCATAGCTCTAGCTACAGAGAAGCACCTCCCTACCGTGTCCCCCACGAATAGGCCTGCCAACCCTCGATGTGCAGATACACAGTACATTCCGCAAATAGGCTTGTCGACCCTCGACGCATGAATGCACCGTATGTTCCGTGAATACGGCTGCCGACCCTCGACACGCGAACATACCAACTGTTCTCTAGACATTCCGTGAATAGGTCTGCCTACTCTCGACAGGCAAATATACTAGGGACACAACAAACACAGTCTTGGAATACATCTGTTGGATTAACAACAGAGCCCATACTTACGTTTCCCAAGTTCTATCACATCTCCACTAGTACATGTCCTTAGGTTGATTATTATTAATTTAAACACAATTTCCCCTCCCTATAGTTAGTGTACCCTGCCGGACTTAATTCCACTACAACAACACCAAGGCCTCAACTGGCCAATATCCAAAAAATCTCATCTGCCAGTTTACAGGAGTCCCACTCAACCTCTAGAGACTCACAACTCATATATCAACACAAATCTTTCATTAAAACTCTTGATTCCATCATCAATTCATTAATATTGAGAAAACTTCTTTAAATCAAACAATCCAAATTTATCTGAATACTCACAAATTTCCAGAAGTAAAATATGAGATTAAATCTCTTAAACAACCGAGTTTCACATTTTGAATTCATAGAAAAATCACAAAATATCAATCCTTCGAAATCCGTATACATTTCACCTCCTAAAGTCATAGAAATACGAGTTAAACTCTATTATAATTAAAATACAACTCTCTGTAAAATACAGTAACCTGTAGTAAAAACTTCATCTAAAACAATAGTTCAATAATCCATAAGTTCGAAGAAATAATCGTTCAAGAAAACATAAAAAACTCAACAAAAAACAATCAACAGAGCCACTGTCGGTCGACCAACATCCTAGTTCAAAATGTCGCGGTCGACTGACATGCTAAAACTCCAAAACCAAAGAATTGACAGTCGATCGACATCTCAAGTGTAAATCTTGGGTGGTCGACCGTCATGCCAAAAAAAACAGCTTTAATATTTGTGCACCTTTCAACTGATACTTAGTTTATAATCTTTAAAAGCATGAATTTGTGAAGTTAAAACCCTGAGATGATCAAATACAACTTGTCTAATATACTGGAGTTCATAAATTTAATCAAACTCTCAACAATTTCACAAGGAGCAATTTTCTACATGAATTCTTCATATCAGGAAATGTGTACAAGTGTATGTGTATATATGTGTATGCATCAGTAAAGGTATCAAGAAATCATTGTATATGAGTAGTATCTTGTCTAATTCAATTTCAGTATCAATAGAAACCCAAATTCAATCAAAGCTTCGTAAAACTCAAAAATCCACTTTCGGCCTGCACATCTCAGACCCGAATTCAAAAACTCAGTTTAACATTTCAAAACTAAATCTTTTGATTCCAAAGACCCTTCTTGTAACTTTTTAAACACGTATACAAACTAGTTATATCAATATAAATCAAAATCCACTTGAAAACTTTACAAAACTCAAAAATCCATGTTACGGTCTGTTCATCCTAAGACCCGAAATCAAAAATACATGTTTCAACACATAAAGACTTAATCTTTGATCCATAATCCTCTCTTGCAATCCATTGAGACCCATACACAACTAATTAGATCAATTTCCATTGATTATATGCTCCTACATCAATTATTTTATCAAATTCTACTCATTCAAAACATCAACAGATCTTATATAGATACAAAACAGTAAAGGAATCCATCTTTATCTACTCATATGCATTATAACTCATAAAAATCTCAACTTATACGATCAAATCAACAAGAATATAAGGAAAACAGCATACCCATGAGTTCTCCTAAGTTCTTAACATTCTTAAGATCATCTATACAGTAGATTTAATCATCCATTGCATATTATTCATAAAAAGTTCCATTTTTAATTACTCATTCATTAATTTATTTATTATATCATCACACAATCATCTAACATGCATTCTACTAGACAATCATCATATTTAACATGCATAGAACAATAAGAAATTAAATTCATATCACTCACCTTAATGAAGATTCAACGAAGAAATAAGAAAAGCTCATCCTTTTGCAAAAATCCAAGATCCTCGCTTCGAAACTCCATGAAATTAATAATAAAAGAATACCTTTGTTTTGTGCAAAAAAGAGACGGCTGTAGCAGCCTTTTAATAGCCGAAATCTGGAGTTTATTAGGGTGTTACAAGTTTTATGGAAACATCATTTAATAGTTTATTCCTTTACATATATAGACCTCCTTTAATAAATTAGCAAAATAGACCATAACTATTTGAATAAAATTAAATCCTGTAACGCCCCAAAAAAAAAAATTTTTTTGACTCCAAACTCAAATCTTTCAATTTCTATATCACTTTAATCATAAACTAAGAAAGTTATATTTCAGGAAAAATTTTGACAGAGTCTCCCCTGTAAATTATGCCCCGAAACACAAAAAGCTTACGGAATTCTGCTCAAAATTCCGTAGCTCACAATCCACATAATAATATCATGGGCTCCCCAGGCCAAAATGAGCAGAATCACACAGGCAATATAATATCATGCTCTGGGGGCCAAACACATAACAGATTATCAAATATCAAATAAAAACCATAAATTTCTTTGAAAACGAGGTAAAATTTTTAGAAAAACCTTTGTAAAACCTACCACAAAGCCCAGTACTCCACAACGAGGTGGGTACGGGTCACAAACATACCACGTCACCTCGTACTATACTCATCGTCGTCTTTTACATGCTTATACATCAAAAATACAATTTAAACCACAAATTTTACTATTTACCTCACTAGTTTATACAAAAATTTTAAAATAAAACTCCACCTTACGCAACTACGCCTCACCTCTGCACTGCTGAGGACCTGAAATAGTAGGGGATTTAGGGTAGTCCTCGGACTCCCCTAACCTCCCAAACACTAAGGGGTTAGCCATTTCTGGTGTGAGTATAATTTAAAAATCTAACAAATAAATTAAATTGTATAACAAAAATAATTTTAAACTTACAAGCATCGAGTAAGAAGATACATCTTGAACCTCCGAACTTTAAAACATCATAAATACGGCTTTATATTCAATTACTCTTCAAATCTGTATCAAATTATAAATTTGCCCATACTCACACATTCCACTATATATTTCACATCAACCTCATATCTATCCTTACTTTATATTCGCACAATACGAATTTCCATTTAATCCATTCCTTTTCAATTTGAATCCCCTACACAAATACTTATCGCTTCATAATTCTTACCCCCTCATCGTTTCTTTATTTCCATATATACTCACATAAAGTCCCTAACTCTTTTCTTCATACTTTTATAACTACGCACTTCATTTTCCATTCATTTACATCTACGAACTCACAACTCATATTCTTAAATACTCATTTTCATTCAGAAACCCTTTCTTTCTCAATTTCATATTTCATAACACCGCGTTCATTTGTTTCTTATAACCATATCATCACGTAAGCATATATCCACATAATACCACATTAATTCCTTTCTTGTGACAAAATATAACACTTCGTTACCTATTGCAATTCACTCACATTTCATCACATCATGCACATATCACTTATTAGATACTCATTCTTATCACATCAAAAATATGTTTTATAACTCATTCTCATCCCGTTATATCATTTAGCTATTTTTCAGGCTAATTAATGACCAACTTACTTTCATCTTCACTATAACTCAAGTTATCACTGATTTCACTTTCATTCACATCAATTTATATTCCATACCCCCAACCATAGTTTGGGGCAATAATATATCACACCCCAAAGCCGATAGCTTGGGAAATAATCACCACACCCCAAACGCATAGTCTGGGTAATATCACATCACATCTCAAGAGTTATTAATTCGCTTCAATCATTATTTATCTTTACTTATTTAATTCTTCACTTCCATTAATCATAGCCCTATCATGCCCACTCATCCTGCGAATTATGCCAAGGCAGGTAGTTCCCACCATTTCCACAGAAACAGCGGGCAGGTAGTTCCTTGACACAATCCCAAGGTGGAACCACTCATACCATACTGTATTTTACTTTAATGATCACATACATAATATAATTACTTCGTACCATTCATAAGAACACATGCCTCTTTTATTATTCCATTTTAAATTGACCACGTACTGCATTTATCATTTCTTTTCATCCACTAACTCATAACTCATTTTCTTTCACATTTACTTCATTCACAGCTACTTTCTTTCTCATTCACAATTCACGTTTCACTATGCACTTTCTTTACTACCCCATTTATTATTAACACTTATTTATTCTTTATTCTCAACTCATAATACACTTACTTCACTATTTCATTTCAGCTTATACCAAACACTTCTCTTTTTCATTCACATTTCATATCATATTCATTTTACCCCAGGTCTATCCCGGAGTACCAATTCTCTCTCAGGTCTACCCTGAGGTATCAACTCTCTCTCTCCGGTCTATCCAGAGGTATCTACTCTCCCAGGTCCATCCTGGGGAATCAACTCTCTCTCAGGTCAACCCTGAGGTATCATATCTCTCTCCGGTCTATCCGGAGGTATCTGCACTCCCATGTCCATCCTGGGGTATCAACTCTCTCTCCGGTCTATCCGGAGGTATCTACACTCCCAGGTCCATCCTGGGGTATCATATCTCTCTCAGGTCCCACCTGAGGTATCATATCTCTCTCCGGTCTATCCGGAGGTATCTACACTCCCAGGTCCATCCTGGGGTATCAACTCTTTCTCCGGTCTATCCGGAGGTATCTACACTCCCAGGTCCATCCTGGGGTATCATATCTCTCTCAGGTCCCACTTGAGGTATCATATCTCTCTCCGGTCTATCCGGAGGTATCTACACTCCCAGGTCCATCCTGGGGTATCAACTCTCTCTCCGGTCTATCCGGAGGTATCTACACTCCCAGGTCCATCCTGGGGTATCATATCTCTCTCAGGTCCCACCTGAGGTATCATATCTCTCTCCGGTCTATCCGGAGGTATCTACACTCTCAGGTCCATCCTGGGGTATCATATCTCTCTCCGTCTATGCGGAGGTATCTATTCAAGCCAACCGAAATTATTGTTATTAACATTTACTTTTCATATTAACATCACCCTTTAACATCATAACATCTCATCTTTTATTTAAACTTATTCTCATAAACAATGATCACCATCTCACTTACCCCTTTCCATGCACCACGCAAAAGAAATATCACTATAATTAACTTAAAAATCATCACATCATAATATTACACATCACAATTGTACTGTATTATTTATTTTATCATTACCCCACACATTATGAGTATATCATACTATTTATCATCTCAATATCACAGGTTTGCATACGCCCAGCAGATCAACACATCACATCATACATATATCTACACCCAATACGTGACCATCACCCTGGATATTCAAAATCACAACAATTAACCATATACTGACATCTTATATAAATATAACTCATCCCCGTATATATATATATATATCTATTCCATCATCTATAAGTTTATATCAATACACAAGGGACATGAGTAATTAATCGTCATATTACACACCAACACCAAACACTAATTCCCATATATAAATACACCTTATTCCGTAATTCATATCAATCATTCGTATTATATTAAGATTTTCTTAAAACAACAAATATGTAAATATATTCATACTCACATAATAGTCCGTGAAGACTCGAAGCACCATCTCGCCATCCCGCATCCAAAGTTGCCAATATTTCCTATTATCAAATTTCAACGCAATTAAGACTCAAATCATCCAAATCAATCACAAGGCCAATAACCCTATTCCAAACATCACACAAGCGTTCATTGAACACCTGGGATACACACGTGCATTGCACGTAATAGACAAATTCCTACGGGGGTTTTTATCCCCTAACAATTACCAAAATCACCCCCAACTTATTATAATAGTTCTACTAAAATTCTACTACTATAAAGGAGATAATTTATACATATAAAATGCTCATTTCCAAACCCAAAACCCTAATTTTTAGCAACTCACAACCTCTCTAATAATTTACTAATCTCTTGCCTTTACAATGCCCAACACCTCCTAATCTCCCTACCATAACTAGTCTACTCAAAATAGATTAACCACACTAAATTTTATACAAAAATAAAATCTAGGGTTTACCTTTTCGAAATCCTTTCGAAAAACGGACTCCGCCACGAGCTAGAGCACCCTTCGATTAGCATACCCTCCGAATTAATTTGAAGATGGCGAAGAAAATATGGGGATTTGGCCGGGGAAACCATCGGCCGAGATGGGTTCGGCTGCTCCTGGTTTCGATCGGGATGGAAAAGAAAAAAGAAGGGAGAAGGAAGAAGGAGAGAAAAGGGGGGGTGTTTTAGAAAATAATTAATAATAATAATTATAATAATTAATAAGGTATATTTACACATATACCCCTAATCTCCAATATATTTCAAATAAACCCCACTCCACTCTTTAATAATACGAACAATACAAAAAGGACACATAAAAATTATCTCATAATAGTCCTCCAAAATTATAAAATAAAATAAACAATATTTATTCACATAAAATCTCCACTCATGACTCCTAATATATCAATAATACCCATCTACCACAAATATCCATACCGATATCAATATTTAAATAAAATATACCAAAAATAATTTTCACCACTCAAAATATATAAAAACAGACATTTTCGATATTTTAAAAATTCAAGCGTTACAAATCCCTTTCCTTCTGATTTGGCCATCCATTATGCTCAGCTCAGAAATATGAAAATCTGGAGTTTTTACTCCAAGTGGTAATTTTACACAAAAGCCCATCTTTTTGTAATATTTGCAAACATGTCAAATAAATTTCGAAAAAATCCAGAAAATTAATACATACTAATAAATATTAGCTTTCACCAAAATATTTTCTAACTTTGAGTTTCCCAAGAAAATATTTGCACATGTTTTGCACGTGCAAAAAGATAAATTTCAGAAAAATATTTATTAAATCACCAGAAATCACTTTAATTCATTTATTAATCTAAAAAACATTATATAAAATTCTAGGGTGTTACATTAATACATACACCATATATAGATACAATTGATTTAGTTAAGCAAATTTTTCAAAACAATTTTTTCACAAACACATTGTGTGCTGTAGCATTTCATCGAACACTTAATGAGCAAAACATAGTTATAGTAATTAAGTTCCAGACTAGTTTGGAGCTTTTATATTGTTTTTTTTAAATGAAAATGTGCGTACTGCACGTGTCAATAAATGTGAATTTCTCATTTTGCTCTTCTTTCTTTATTTCAAAATAGAGAAAGGAGAGACGTTGACACTCTCTCCCTTATTAGTACAATACTAGTGTACCCTTGTGCAATATTACATAAAGTTATATAAAATAAAATAAAATAATATGTATTATAACCGTGCATTACTAGACATAATTTTTTTAAATTAAGAAAATAATAAAACTCTTTTTTGAAAAGTCCATCTAATAACATCTACATAATAATGAAGATTCTAATTCCAATTTGTATGGAGTAAGAGTGGGGAGTTATCTCCTATATTTGCCCTACTTTTTTATTTTAAAAAAGAAAAATGAGAAAAATCATAGACAAAAGTGGTTTTGCATAATATATTAGTATAGATTCCAATTTTAAATTATTTTTCAGAAATTTCTAATTAAATTTCTGTATTTTTTAATAATTTTTGAAATTTTAATTTAATTTCCTAATTTTAAATTATTTTTCTATGATTTTTTATTGATTTATCAAGCTGGCGTGATTTTTGGAGCGAACTGGATCGCCCATCGAGCCTGTGCTCACCCGCTGTGTGGAATAAGGTGCCAGGATGTTGTGGTGACGTGCGCAACCTGGGACGTTGATCATGTGATGGGCTCGCCTACTGAGTGAATTGGATATGTGTGATTGGGTGGCGCGATCGGGAGCCTCGATTATGCACGTCTTTGCGCATTTAGACGATCAGACGGTACAAAACTGAGCGAAGGTGGTGGTTGGGTGTGTCCACGTGTTAAGGTTTGTATGAATTTATACTTTTTGCTCTCCTTTCTCTATTTCAAAATGGATAAAGAAGAGAGTGTGTACATTCTCTCTCCTATTAGCATAATATATAGATATAATTCATCAAAGTCAGTGTATCGAAATTAACAAAACATCGTGACTAAAATCCAGACCCTAATGAAATTAACTGATTATCGTGATTAACAAAAATCTGTCAAGATTAAATTGACATAGCCCTCCCGAAAAATTGTCGACCAAATGAATGAAATCTTATTTGAGTATGCAGTATGCAAACTAAAGTTATTATCATGTTCATAACTAGCACAAGTAGAGCGCAATTAAAGAATAGGAATGATGGTGCCAAATCAACAATAAACAAAGACAATGTTTAAAGCATAAGAAATTTAGTTTATAGAGGGAAATACGGAATACAATCCAAGATTCGGAAAGAGCTAGTATAATCCTGTGCAATATATTGACATAATTTTTTAAAAATAGCAAAATAACAAAACTATGTTTAAAAAAATTCACTAATAATATATATAGAATATTGCACGCTTTTAAGGTTTGATTAAGGGATATAATTGCACTTCAAAATTTAGATGGAGAAAGAATGAGGATTGCCGTTTTTTAATAAAATCGTGCATAATGCACATGTTTGTTAAATAGGAATCCCTACTATTGCGGTCTGTTCTTGGGGTGTGGGAGCAACAGATAATGTGCGTTCTTAGATTCGGGAAAAAAGTAGTGATCCTCTCCTTCGCTCAGGTTCTAGGGGAGTAATGAGTTTGATGATGGATGACCGCTTCACAGACCTGCAAAATGAAGCCTAAAACACCAGGAGTGTTCCCGGTGACAGACTCTCTGATGCTTAAGTCAGAAGGCAGCTCTTTAGTGGAGGGGATTCAGTAGCAAAATAGTCCTTACCTATCACGGTACAGTCCACACTGTGTTTATAGGTTCGAAGAGTAATCCGTTACCCCCATATCCTAGGGCGGTATCGAAATCCCCTTAATCCCGCTTCTGGGATTGATTAATCCCTTGATTTTAGGGAGTGTGGTTACGGCATAACCAATGGAGCATCCGAAACATTGGGCGATTCTTCCGGGCATGTGACTGGGCTTGCGGAAGGCCCGCAGATCTCTGTGGCCTTGGCTAGTAGAGAGGTTGGCATTAAGCCTAGTTTGATGCTTCGCGATTCGTGCCAGAATCATTGGTGAGGATCGCTCATGGTTTTTCCCACATCTGAGCCCCCACTCTCGGAAATGCACTGTTGGTCGTTTCCTAGGAATAAATAACTCATGAAAAAAGCACCGACATGACATTCGTGTCAGATTGCTGGGTCGTTGTTCCGGAAGGGGAAACCGAAGCGGTGTTCGGTGTGAGTCCATGCTATGAGTTTAGTAGGTTTTGTTTTTGGCAGGTAGCTCAGGGTTGGTTGGAGTCAAGGTGCCGAGATATTCCCAGGCAGGGCTTCCTGTCCACTTGGGCCCAACCCGAATGGGCCCGGTTGCCACTTAAACTCGACCCGAACCCGCCTTAGTTGGGTTCCAACCCAGAAGGGTTCGACCCGACCCGGTCTGGTCGACCCGTTGCCAATCGGGTCGCGGGTTGGCCCGTCTATTTTTTTTAAAACTAAAAAAAATGTAATTTTAATAATAATAAAAAAATATAATAATAATAATAAGAATCAAAGGGTGAAATTGCCCCCAAAAAATGTATATATTATTAATATGATTTCAACTTATACAAATTTCCTAATTATTTTATACAATAACAAATTTCTTCGATACAATTTCAATTTTCTTCAATTATCCTAATTTTTTTATAACAAACAAAGATTTTATACAATTTTTTATACATTTACAATTTTCTTCAATTTGTTGGTCTTCAATTTGTTGTTGTTGTTGTTGATCTTCAATTCTTCATGTTGGTTGCTATTGTTGTTGTTGATGTTCTTTTTTTTTTTTTGAAGAAAAGGTGGAATAATGCCACCCTGTTTCATTAATAAGAGATTAATAAACAACCCCGAAGGCTCGGGGGACAAAAGAACAGTACAGGAAATAAAACATACCCCCAACAACACCCTGGGGGATGGGTTACAACATCCAGCCTAACGGCGACCACAAACAAAACACCAAAAACACACTACAGGGCCTGTCACACAGTAAGAAGAAGTGAGGCGGCTGTCCCCTCATCAGTCCAGAGTGGGCCCTATCTCTATCTCCTCATCGTCATACTCATCCACCTGGAACACCCTTGCAATCCTCCCTCTTGCTCCTGAAGCAGCAGCTGAAGCCCAAAAAGAAATGAGATGCATGATATGAGTAAGATTACTAGGAATAGAATTACAAGATGCACGGAAATAAAAATTATTCCTATCTAGCCATAACACCCATGTGGTAGCCGCAATGGCAATAAACCAAGCATCTTTCATATCGTGGCGGGGAGAGGCAAATCTGGAGCCAACCCACAGTTCCTCATAGTCTCTTGGATAATCACTAGTTCCTAGTGCTCTCAGAACCTCTATCAGGACGGCCTTACTTCTGGTGCAGTGAAGAAACAAATGATTCAAGTCTTCCACGTGAACGTTGCAGAACCCGCAATTGGATGCGATGTTAGGTTGCCTCTTGGCCAGGTTCTCTCTAGTGAGAATGGCATTGTTAAGCACAAGCCAGAGGAAGACTCTAATTTTGAGAGGTGCTTTGGTCTTCCATAGAACCGCTGCCCAGTTGTTGATGTTCTTCCGGCGAGTTGCTTCCACTTGTAGACGTGTCGAACTCTTTTTCTTGAGTCCTAACTTCGGTCTTCATCCAGTTTTCCGTGCAGATGAGCATCTCCAACGATTGGGACTTCAAGCGATTCCTGTAATCGGTTAGAACTCTGCCACTTGTAGAAAATGCACTTTCTGAAGCAACTGTAGAGACATGAGGGGTTAGTAGATCTTTAGCCATATATTTAAGAATACTATAAGTATGTTCATGGTCTTTCCACCATTGTAAAATATCCAGTGAAGAAGTAAAACTTTCAGAATCTTGTTGATTATACCAATGTAATTCATTTGGTTGATTAGTCATTGCTTTTTTTTTAATTGAATTTTTGCAAGTAAATTAAATGTGGCATCATCTAATTTATTCTTACCTTTACCTATAGAAGTAGCAGAAGAAGAAGTAACTAAAGTAGTAGTACTACTAGATGAAAAACTTATATCATAAAAATCATACAAGTTATTTAATGTCGCTTCAAATTTAGCTAAAAATGTTCTGCAATCAATTTCAGATTCATCTTCCCCAAGTAAAGTAAAAAAACATTTCAATCAAACTCTTCGTACCTTCTTATTTGATACGAGGATCCATTACAGTAGCAATATAATACAACATAAGAGGAGGATTAAAATACTTCAAAATTTTGGTGTATGCAGGTTTCACAATATGACCAATAAAAGCATCAACGATCATTTCTTTGAAAGTTTGTATCATAGTAACTATTGAAATAAAAATGATACTAGAAGTAGATTCATAAGATTTTGAAAATTTGAAAGTTGTGGTTTTAAACGGTTCTAAAATTTTTAACAAAGATTCGACATAAAACCAAGCTTGGGGAGTCATTTCAAAATTTGGCATTTTTTTGCCATACAAAAATCATTTATACATGCTTTATATTCAGTAACAACATGTAGCAAATCAAAAGTAGAGTTCCATCGGTGTTTAACATTCTTTGAAAATTTTCTAAAATGTACATTTTTAAGCATACACCAAGCTTTCCATTCTTGAAATATAGGGGCCACTTAATGCAATAAAATGTACACAATTTCTAATATTAACTATATATGGTTCGGCTATTTTTAATGCATTTTGAACACATAAATTTAAAATATGACATGCACATCTAGCATGAAAAATATTGTCAGATGGAGGGTTTAATGCAGTTTTTAATATATACTAATTGATGCATTGTTGTTAGATGCATTATCAAAACTTATACACATAATTTTATCACGAATATGAAAAACATCATAAATTTCTAAAATACTATTTGCAATTTCATTACCACTATGGGGATAGGGCAACGCGGCAAGTGATATGATCCTTTTTTTAATAATCCAATCACTGTCGATCCAATGACAAGTTATTACCATCATTGGAATATTGTTGCAACCCGTCCAACAATTGGAAGTTAAAGAAACTCTACAAGTTAAACTCCATAAAATGGCAATCAAAGCTTCTCTCATTTCATTGTATATTTTAAAATAATCAGACTTCAAAGTATTCCTAGGGATTCTTTTAAAATGCGGGTTTAAGGCGGTTTGATTAAAAATTTCTAAGTCCCTACTCTCGGAATAGGAACTCTTCCTTGATTACTAGTCGGGCCATTTCCCGACGAACAAGTTCTAGATCATAAGAATGGCTATCAACTACACCGGTCCTGGGGTGGATTTTTTGTTGGCCGGGTAGGTCTACAAGAAGTTCTTTATGTACATTTTGGATGTATCGTTTTACTGTACCCGTCCCCTCACCCTTCTTCCATTTGTTTGGCTTCGAACATGTTTTACAAATTTTTATACCTACACCTGAATTTTTTTTCGTCCGGAATATAATCATAAAATTTGTGCCAATCACTAGTTTTCCCACTAGTTTTCCTAATATTACCCGGTTGTGTTGTTTCGGTTGCTTGTGTTTGTGGTTCTTCTTCTATGTCTATGTCTCCTCCAAACTCATCGTGTGTACCAATGTGTTGGGTCATAGGGTACTCTTCGGCAGGCTCATTTTGTTGGACAATTGGAGGCCTACGAGAAGTACCGGTGGAATCTTGTCCACTTTAGCTACGGCCGCTACCTCGTGATCTAGACATGTTGATATAGTAGTGTATGTGAAAAAATTAAATACAATCTAGGCGAGATAAGTTTAAAAAAAATCTAGCAAACAATAAGAGGGTTGTGAGAGAAAAGATCAAAAAACCAACAAACAAATATGATAAAAAAAATTATAACTACAAGAAAAATATCAAGACAATAAGAGGGTTGTGAAATTTTGATATCGTACTTCGCGAATAGAAGCAGAAGTAGAAATCCGGACTCGTATAAAGATAGAAAGAGAGCTTCTTTGTTGGAGCCTTGGAGAAGTTGAAGACTTGAAGACGTAGTTGAATGTTGAATTCGATACAATCGGAATTTGTCGCTTCTATGTTGCTAGCTTCTTTGTTGACAAAATTTCAAAAAATTGAGATTGAATTGAGTAGTAGTAGTAGAGAGAGTAAGAGAATAAGGTGTAAAATTTTTAGATTGGGTTTAAAGGGTATTTATACGGGGAAAAAAATAAATAACAAAAAAAAACCAAAAAAACGGCTATAACAGCCGTGGCATGTTTTCTGCCGTTGGACCCGCGGGTCGAACGTTTGGCCTGTACAGGTCTAACGGTTCAAAAGCTGCGGGTCGACCCGCGAGTGGGTGGGCGGGTTTGACACTGTTCATCGGGTTCATGGGCCGGGTTCAACGGGTTGGAAACCGTTATTTGACGACCCGGGTCGACCCGCTTAGACTCGCGGGTTCGACCCGGACCCGAACCGTATTTTAACGGACCGGGTATGGTGAGCGGGTCTCGGGTCAGCCTGGCCCGGTTGCCATCCCTATCGACACGTGCCGATAGTTCGAGAGTTAATCATACCCTATAAATTTGCTCCCTCTTCAACACAATAGGGGGCTATTTTTCTGGACTCCTGCAATCTCTCTTTTCAAGATCATAATCCTAGATATGTCGGTCACAAAGATCGGTAGCTCATCTTCCGAGGACCATGGTGGATCAGGAGCAAGTTCTTTCGAAAGCAGATCGGCCACCCGTTCGCCGAGCCGATCTGCTTCGAGGGCAAGTGGTTCTGAGAACTCGAGATCACCACACGCGATCTCATTGGATTCGGAGGTGGATATCATTGGAGTCTCTGATCCCGAAGGAGAGGACCATAGCCGGGCCGGAGAAGAGGCAGGTTTTAGCGACACCGTGGGTGGTCTAGTGAAGGAAATTCGGGAGCCGCTCGACGTGTCAGGGGGTGGAGGTGACCGGGGGAGCGGAGATTGGTCAGTGGCAGTCGAGGGGAGATTCGTGTGCGTTCTTAATGGGGTAGTCTCGGAGGTTGAGATCCTGTTGGATGCTCCTCCCTAGGAGTAGGGATCGTCGAAATCTGAGGGGGTTCAGTTCGGCCTGGACCGGGCGCTTGTGCGGATGAGGTCCATACGAATGTACCCTGAAGACAAAGAGTGAGCCTGGTTTTGATGTTCCGCCTCTGCCTAACAGGTCGATAGTGGACGTCGACAAGGTAAATAGCGTCTTGGCTGGGAGTGAACTGGAGTCTCTTTCGGTGGTTTATCGCATTCTTCCCCGGTTCAAATTGATGCGCCCGAACTCTAATCTTGGACAGGACGCCAACCTTCCGGGGCCTATGTACATATTGAATGTCGACATGTTCCATTCTAGTTTGCATCTCCCCCTCCATCGCTTTATAAAGAAGGTGTTGAATTGGGCTGGACTGAGCCCTATGCAGTATGCACTAAATTCATGGAAGCAGCTGACGTGCTTCATCATGATCTGCAATGAGAGGGGGGTCCCGCTCCGCCTCAAATATTTCCAAATGTGTTTAGTATTCAGAGCGTTCCCGGGTCACCCCTATTGGCGGTATGTCTTGCTGCGTCAGGGGTAGAAAGTGGTGTACGGCCATCCTGATTCTATTAAGGGCTAAAATAAGAGATATTTTGTTATCCGGAGTAGCGAACCCTGTGATGGCCCTACCAGGTGGTCGTATGAGGGCCCGTTGAAGGTGGATTCCCTGTCGCCTCATGATCTCAGCCCATAGGAGAGTGCCAAGTTTCAGATACTCTTTGGGGAAGGTGCTAGTGTTGATTGGCTGCAAGTATCAGAAGAGAGGCTAGTCGATGCTGGTTTCTTTTACCCTCATCTCATAGTACTAGTACTTTGCTTTATATGATATTTGATTTTCTTCGCAGGTATTGGTGTGACGGTTGCCTTATCATCAGATCCTCGGGAGGTGGCGAAGGTTGACTGTAAGGGCAAGCGGAAGATCGAAGCGTCCGCCATGGGGCACTTACCGAAGAAGCCTAAGGCCTTGAAGGTCTGTGACGTGGAGGGGGCTCCGAGGGGGCAGCTGGTCGATAGATTGTTGAGGACCGCCGAAGAGACCGCGGGGCGTTCCACATCGGATCGGCCCATGGGGGAGTTGGGCTCTGTCGTGGAGTTGGAATTGGCTTGGGAAATAGTGGAGAATCTTCCTCATCCGAGAGATCAAGAGGCCCTCGCCCAAGAGACCACTACTTCGTGTTACCTTCACTTTTCCTAAGGGGTTGTGCAGGCAAGTATTTTTGTGTCCTATTCTGTTAACGTAATTGTTCCTTGTTGATAATCCAAGTTCTCTTCGCAGGTTGCACTCTATGGTACTGAAATGACGAAGCGGTACAAGCATTTGCTTGACCTAGCGGTCCGAACAGCGGAGCAGTATAGGAAGAGCTGCAAAGGAGAACGTGAACGCGCTGAGGCTTTGGAGGAGAGGGTGAAGGATTTGGAGAAGAGGTCGGAGGGCAATTCGGGCGAGGGATGGCCTGCCTATAGGGCATTGTTGAGTGAGAAGGATGCGCTAGAGCGCCAATTGGTCCAAACACGGTTGGAATTAATGGGGGGCTACGGACGAGATCATTGAAGGTGAGGAGCGTGGCTTTAGAAAAGCTATCAAGCGTATCAGGCGGGGGTTCCCCCATTTCGACCTTGGTTCTCTTGAGTACGATCCGGAATTCGTCACTTCTCTTGCGAATCCCCGCTCGATTCCTTCCGACCTGGGCGTCGGTACTGACCATGCTCTCGGGACTTTCGGTGGTGTAGGCGATGAACGCGCTCGTCCACCTTTGCCAGGGGTTTCACCCACGACCCTGGCTGAGCTTCCTCCGGAGTTGGGATCGGACGCCAGGTACTCCTGAGGTTGCTGGGGGGGATCCCCCCTCTCCTTAGCTTTTTATGTTTTGTTGTATTTCGCCGAATGCGGACTGGCCACCGCCCCTTGTATCTGATTATTTTTTATGGAATGATAATGATTTTTGGTATTGTTGAGTCTTAATTTCACTGCGAATTCCAAAAATTTCTGATGACTTTTCGGGGTTGGGTTGATCACTTCGTCCAATTTTGTAGGAGGGCGACACTTGCAGAATTCGAAAAGTACTACTAGAGAGAAAGCCAAGGATTAAGGGACCCACACATCTCATGCTTGCCACATGAGTGCACAGTGTTCGATGTCCCCTTCGTGCTTATATATTGCTTTCCTCCGCCTGTTCTTTCTTCACTTTCTCCCTTTGTATCTTTGCTCCTTCCTTTCGTCGAGTTCGTTCTTCCTTTGATCATGGTTTTCGATGCGATTCTGATTGAAATGCATTTGGCAATGAAGGTGGCAATGAAGGTGGTTGAAGCTATGGCCAAGGCTGAGGCCGAGACTAAGGCAGAGGTCGACCTTCAGGCCGAGGATAGTGCGAAGGCCGAGGCAGATGCAGGGAGGAAGCTGGCCAAGGGAAAGACCAAGGTAGGGGGCAAGGCGACTAGGGTATCCCCCCAAGGAGAAGAAAGTACAGGGGGGAACTTCTAAGTGTCATGCCCCGCTTCCCAAAAATACGGAATACGAGCGCGTGACGAAGCCCAGCGAATGATTTTCATCATTCATAAGCTGTAGGGTCGACTCAGCATCATAACAAGAAATATAACAAGATATACACAACCACGCATGCATGAATAATTTATTAATCAACAAAAACAATTGAAACAAAATAATAATATCCCAAATAGTTTTCAAATCTGGATCAAAAGATAAAACTCTGGACTATAAGCCCGTTACAAGATTCAAGTAGCAAAAGAAATAAATGACTCAAAAACAAAATAATTAAAGCAAGTCTTTTCTCCAAGCGAAGCCTAGAACGTCTGCTCACCAATTCCAGCAGGAAATTCGTCTCCAAAGTCTGTATATATAAATATAAAAAAGGAAAAATAGAGAAAACAAGACAAACGCCCTTAGGGCAAGTTAGGACCGCAAGCAGTACAAGCAAGGGTATGAAAACAAGTGCAAGAAATATGGAATAAGATTTGGAATCAAGAATGTATAACACAATATAATAGGGATGCAACAAGTAGTGGGATTCAAGAAACTAGCGAGTAAGAAAGACAACTCAAGTAACAAGACTGGATAACAAGTGCTAATAGTAGAACAAGTGGCAAGTGAACATGTAATAGTATCAAGCATCAAGTAACAAGTATCACGTACAAGTGTCAAGTAAACATGTATCAAGTCTCAAGTAACAAGTCTCAAGTAACGAGCATCAAGTAGGGTATCAAGTGTGTACAATTAATCTTAAGTCTAATGTTTAATAGCACTCCATGCATCCATACTTTTACTACATGGTTGCTACATACAATCAGCTACATTTAGGTCTAGTGGTGGAGTTTATAGGGTAGTGTACTCAGCTATCAACTATCAAGCAAGCCATGCTCATGAATCGAGTAATCATATAACTAGTTCATGTGTCAAGTCATAACAAGACAAGTCATGAATCAAATATATACTAGTTCATGAATCAAATAATATACTAGTTCATGAATCGAATAATAATATACTAGTTCATGAATCAAATAATATACTAGTTCATGAATCGAATAATAATATAACTAGTTCATGAAGCATGTATCAAGTGGGAAACACGGACCCCCTTCCGAGTACACTTACCTATATTATCCACTACTATGGTCTTTTCCTTAAACCCCGGCTTATTATTTATTATTATCATCAAACAAGCATGAAAGTGTGCGAAACAAGTCAAGTAAACATGATCAAGAACATGGAACAAGTTTAAGGTAATTATAAAGTATAATCGAGGGTCAACACAAATTAAGATTATCAAGAACTACGAAAATTGCAAAACTGGACAACATGATGTTGCTGCACCAAAACTGTGATTCCCGTTGCTACAAGATAGCAAATGTGGATCCGTCAAAAGGTCTAGAAACTAGACTCCTTCTCGGTTCCAACCCATATAATTAATACACATAAAAGTTGTAGCAATTGATGTCAAAATAGCAAACTATACAGCATTTGTGTTTAGCCAGAATTTGTAAAACTGAGTTTATACATATGAAACAGGTTTGAAACTTCATTAATTAATTCTAAGAAAATTAGCGAATTTTTTCTAGGGTGTCCAGTATCAGCATGAAAAATTTCAAGTCATTTACTTACTATTAGCATAGTTAAAATAATTGTAAACCAAAGTGGTGCATCAGTTTTTATGAATCTGCAATTATAGACACAGCAGCAGTAAAACTGCGATATCTCCTAAACCGTAATCCGGAATTCAATTCCGTCAAAAGGAAAAGTAAACTAGACATCTAGGGCTATATTTCATATTCAGGACTCAAGTTCAGATTCTGGTGTTATTGGAGTCGAAACAGCAAGCCAAGATAGAACAGAAACCAAATAAGACACTTTTTGCATGAAATGTATCAAAATTATACTAATGTGAACAAGTGTATCAACGAAGGGTTGTGACCTTTAGATCATGTGATAGATAAGGCAAAATATGAGATCATCAATGATAAACAAAGAGGAGTTACATTTACAATTTACTTGCAGTATTTTCAAGGAAAAGCTTGTACTAGAAAACGAAATGTACAAGAAGATACTTACCTTGGGGTGTAGACGATAATCCGACGGAGGAATAACGGGAATGGATCCGACATGGATCTTGATGGCGATCAAGATCAGACCAACGGACGACTCAGACCGGATTTGATCAGATCTGATGAGATCGGGTGGCCCAAGGGCGATCTGATCGATGATCACGATCTTGATCAGATCGGAGGAGATCCAATAGCTAAGATTTGAACAACCTTTTCACCTTCCCTCCTTCTTCTTCACAGTAACAGAAAGAGGGAGAGCGCGTCTCCGGCGGCGACTGTGGGCGGCAGAGGCGGCGACCGATAGCAGCAGGGTGACGACAGCGGGCTGCGACGGCAGAGTCTGGTGGCAGCATCGCGTGGGGACTGCTCTGTTCTTGGTGGGAAAAACAGGGCAATGGCGAAATGGGTTTCGGCAGGGACAAGGAGTATGGGGATGATGGCGAAGGCGAGGGAATGTCGAGGTTGCAGGGGTAGTGGTCGGAGAGGACAGGCAATGGGGTAATGGATTTTGGCTGAGGGCGGAGATACGGGGAGGTTGATGGTTTCGGCAACCTCGAGTTAACGTCTCGCCGGTTAGATCGGCTGACAAGATGTTAATAAGCTCTGTGAGTGCAGCTTTAGCATCTATGGATGCTATAATAGCATCTAATACTATCTTATTTGTGGTTTCTAAACTAGTGAGCCAATGAAGGGCATCTCCTTCCCAATAACTAGTTGCATATTGTAAAAAATCTTTAATACTCATGACTGGTAAAATATGTATTACACCAGAGAGCTTTTGTAGCCAATTTCTTAAGTGAGGTTTTATTTTGTTATTTGGTAGTTTATCTATGTTTAATATTAACCCAGAATGAGCGGGTCCAGAAGAACCCTGTAGGCTCCATTCTTGTCTGGTGGCATGACTTTCAATATTAGATCGTTGAGTCATAACTTCATCTACAAAAGAAGTTGCAGGTGCTGCAGGAGTAGAAGCTTCTGCAGTTTCCGCAGGTATTTGTTGACTGACTGCACTAACAGTTCTAGGATCATGAACAATTAGTTGGCCATCAGTATTTGTACGAATTGCGTACTGATTGTTGTCCGATGTGTCGGACTGATTTTCCTCAAGTTGTGAGGTTGTTTCCTCTAGTTGAGAGGTGGTTTCGGAATCATTATCTGATTCCAAATGTTTGTATAACCAATAATTAATAGCAGATTCATGTTTTTCATAATAAGAAAATACATCTATACTTTCTATTTCTCCATTTAATTCCTTTTCTTGTAGATGGAGAAAGGCTTCATAATATATTTTATCTACGTCCTCTATGTGTATAGTATTTCCTTCTAAGGTGGAATACTTTACCATATTAATTCTTGGTGTTAAACACGATAAGGTAGAGTTAGTAGAAGTTCTTATAATTGGTCTTCCTTGTTGAGGAAGTAGTTGTTTAAGGTTTTTAACCTCAGATTTGATATCTTGTAAAAGATCTACCATATAGTTAAAGATCCCTGCATTTAAGGATCCATGTGTAGGAAGGTGAACAAAATGTTCATAGTGTTCTTCATTTAACCTATGTGAACGCTGATGTTGATCATCAGTAATTATTGGATTTCTTCGTAAATCGTCCATTATAGACAGAAACATATTCTATAGTTTACTACTGATTCTTTTTGATTAATATGTATTCTTTTTAATCTTTCTTTCTCTTAGTGTAGTTAGAGGTTTCTCTAGACTAATGATAGTTCTAACCGTGGATTTATAGTTAGAATTAAGCCTCGAATGAGCCTATAGCTCCTTATAACCTAAACACTCAGAGTGTTTTCTGGTTTCTATACCACAAGCTTCAATCATTCAAGAGAACCTCTTAACGCTAGTGAGAGAAGGAGAGCTAAAGAAGATTACATCTTAATCACCAAGAATTCTTAGTAAGCTATAGAGTATGCTTCCATGGATTTACTCCATATTTATTATTAAAAGAAGAACTTACAATAGTTGGGGGCGTAGGCGCCGCCTTCCAGCGTTACACACGTAATTTACAACCGCTCTGATACCAGATCGGGGGATTCACACACTTTTTACAAAGATTTACAAAGGGAAGCAAAAGAAAACTCAAAAGCTCACAAAGTGAAAAACAGAAGAGGAAAAAGGAAGCTGAAAAAACTTCGATGTCTATACAAGGCAGAGAGGCCCTTCTTTTATAGCAGAGGAAGGAAGCCAAAACGCATCTTCCTATCTTTGGTGGATGACAGCTGGAGGTAGGTTGGCTGTCTAATCTTCTTTTGCTAAGTGGAGTGGGTGACCTGTCGCTTTCGGTAGGTCACGGGTCTTGTTTTTGATGAGTCAGAAGATAAGAGGGAATCTTATCTTTTCGCTTTAGGTAGTGGTGGGGTCCATGGGGTCCACCATGCTTCTAATCCGTGCTTGCGTGGTCTCCAAACATATCTGAATCCACAGAATTTGATCCATCTAGAGCCCGTTGCAAGCTAGCATAATGCTCTAGATATTCTTCTTGTGCTGCTTCTCCTGCTCTTCCTAGCTTTAAGGATGTGAGGAAGGAGTGTGCCTTTTGATGTCGTAGTTTTGAAGACTCTAGGGGTGCTGTAGATAATTTATCTATCAGTAAAATTGCCTTTCCTTCATGGATGGGGTACGTTCCAAGAGTTGCTGCTTCTGTGATCTGATCAAAAAACTCTTGTGCTGCAAGAAGGCGTTCTTGATCTTCAGAAAATTCCTTTTTGTTGAATTTGGTGAATACATGTCTCGGTTCTTCTATGACTCGTTCGAGCTCCCATAATTGGACTGCAGGGAACAGTTTTACGTATTGTCGTTCTTCCCAAACTGACCAAATACGGAACATAAAAATGTTTTGGAAACGATTTGCATATGCAAGTAGCTTGACTTTGCAAACCTCGGGTATGCAATTGGCATATTCCTCTTGATTATTTGTATTGACATAAATTTCATGCACAATACCCTTTCGTATGTGCTTCTGGTATTTCTGAATATCTTTGAAGAATACAACTAGTCGTGGTCTGCCGTTTGTGTTCTTGATGATCTCTTCGTCAGAGAAGAAGAAAGTGATGTCCGTGTCTTCTAGTTTTTTGAAAAACTGAAGAAGACTAGAATCATCGAGTAGATTCTGTTGATACATTGAAAGCATGTTCTGTACTGTTATTTCTGCTTCCAATTCCTTTGTTTTTGCCGTATTGATGTTAAGAGATTTTAATAACTCTAAGAAATCTTGAATTCTTAGATTTACTAGATCTGTTGTGTCCATCTGGGCAAAAATCTCATGTAAACTCCTTTGTTCAGGAGTGTTTCCGGTAAATAGAGAGGCTTCTCGTTGATCTAGAGCTGCTGATCTAGAAGTTGACGAGAACTGGGTGATTTTGAGTAAAAGGCTATGGGTTGCGTTTTGCCTTGCTTGAGTTTGGCAGAGTTCTTGCAATATAGCGAGGAAATCGCCCTCAAGTTTGGTTAGCCAGAAGTTTACCGTTCTATAATCGGTAGACTGTAGGGCTCTAAAACACCCATTGAATTTTTCATAGAGTTGAGGGTCATGGGCCTTCATCTCCATATTATACCAGTCTTTCACCAAGGATGCGGCGAAAGTCTTTTTTGGTTCAATTGGAACCGTTTTGCCTTTGTTGTAGGATACAAAGGTCTTCTTTACCTCAGTGGAGGCAGGTTTTGTCTCTGTGGAGACTTTTTTGCTCTGTGGAGCGAGTTAGGTCTGTTGGACCTGTTTGCCCTTTTGGGCTGCATCTACTCTAGTGGGAGAAGATGTGGTACCGGTCTCTGTGGAGACCTTCTGGGTCTTTTTTGACCCTGCTTGTTGCCATCCTTCTGGTCGTTTCATGAATTCTAAGAACTCATTAAACTTTGCGGTGAAGTCATCGTCGCTCATGGCCTGGTAAGAAGATCAGCAATATGGTTAGTATAACCAGGAATATATTTGACATCATAAGAAAAGATTTCTAAATACATAGCTAATCTAATTCGTCTGAGATTTTCTTCAGGATTGTTATATGTTTTTCATTTTAGAAATTGGGCAACTGATTTGTTGTCTATTTCTATATAAAAATTGCGATATAACGAATATATTTTCAAGCTTTTCAATGCTAATTTTATGGCTAACAATTCTTTATCATATGTGGAATATTTGACTTGAGTTTTGTCAAATTTTCCCGAAGTATATGCTATAACTTCTTTGTGTTTAGCAACAAGTACTCCTGACCAAAAATTATCAGAAGCATCGGTTTGTAATGTAATTACTTCCTGATCTGTTGGAAAATAAAGAATTTTTTGATCTAACACTGAGTGTTTAATCTCTGAAATTTCTTTTTCTTCCTGATCAGATAAGGTGATGGAGATTTTATCAGTATTCCATCGTCTTGGTTGTTCACCTGTGGAGGCTTTGTGTTTAGCTTGTTCTTCATTTAGTTTTTGTTGAAGATGTTGAACCTTTGAAGAGAACCCTTTCGTATGTGCTTCTGGTATTTCTGAATATCTTTGAAGAATACAACTAGTCGTGGTCTGCCGTTTGTGTTCTTGATGATCTCTTCGTCAGAGAAGAAGGAAGTGATGTCCGTGTCTTCTAGTTTTTTGAAAAACTGAAGAAGACTAGAATCATCGAGTAGATTCTGTTGATACATTGAAAGCATGTTCTGTACTGTTATTTCTGCTTCCAATTCCTTTGTTTTTGCCATATTGATGTTAAGAGATTTTAATAACTCTAAGAAATCTTGAATTCTTAGATTTACTAGATCTGTTGTGTCCATCTGGGCAAAAATCTCATGTAAACTCCTTTGTTCAGGAGTGTTTCCGGTAAATAGAGAGGCTTCTCGTTGATCTAGAGCTACTGATCTAGAAGTTGACGAGAACTGGGTGATTTTGAGTAAAAGGCTATGGGTTGCGTTTTGCCTTGCTTGAGTTTGGCGGAGTTCTTGCAATATAGCGAGGAAATCGCCCTCAAGTTTGGTTAGCCAGAAGTTTACCGTTCTATAATCGGTAGACTGTAGGGCTCTAAAACACCCATTGAATTTTTCATAGAGTTGAGGGTCATGGGCCTTCATCTCCATATTATACCAGTCTTTCACCAAGGATGCGGCGAAAGTCTTTTTTGGTTCAATTGGAACCGTTTTGCCTTTGTTATAGGATACAAAGGTCTTCTTTACCTCAGTGGAGGCAGGTTTTGTCTCTGTGGAGACTTTTTTGCTCTGTGGAGCGAGTTCGGTCTGTTGGACCTGTTTGCCCTTTTGGGCTGCATCTACTCTAGTGGGAGAAGATGTGGTACCGGTCTCTGTGGAGACCTTCTGGGTCTTTTTTGACCCTGCTTGTTGCCATCCTTCTGGTCGTTTCATGAATTCTAAGAACTCATTAAACTTTGCGGTGAAGTCATCGTCGCTCATGGCCTGGTAAGAAGATCAGCAATATGGTTAGTATAACCAGGAATATATTTGACATCATAAGAAAAGATTTCTAAATACATAGCTAATCTAATTCGTCTGAGATTTTCTTCAGGATTGTTATATGTTTTTCGTTTTAGAAATTGGGCAACTGATTTGTTGTCTGTTTCTATATAAAAATTGCGATATAACAAATATATTTTCAAGCTTTTCAATGCTAATTTTATGGCTAACAATTCTTTATCATATGTGGAATATTTGACTTGAGTTTTGTCAAATTTTCCCGAAGTATATGCTATAACTTCTTTGTGTTTAGCAACAAGTACTCCTGACCAAAAATTATCAGAAGCATCGGTTTGTAATGTAATTACTTCCTGATCTGTTGGAAAATAAAGAATTTTTTGATCTAACACTGAGTGTTTAATCTCTGAAATTTCTTTTTCTTCCTGATCAGATAAGGTGATGGAGATTTTATCAGTATTCCATCGTCTTGGTTGTTCACCTGTGGAGGCTTTGTGTTTAGCTTGTTCTTCATTTAGTTTTTGTTGAAGATGCTGAACCTTTGAAGAGAGTTTTGGAATAAACTTTCTTCCATAGTTCAATAAGCCAAGAAAACTTTGAAGTTCTTTCAAGGTGGAAAAGGTTTCTGGAAAATCTTTTATTTTTGCATAAATGTGTTGTTGGAGTTCAACTGTTCCTTGTTTGATATATTTTCCTAGAAATTCGATCTCTGTTTTGAAGAGCTCGATCTTTTTAGGACTTAATATAACACCATGTTGTAGTAATAGTTTTGCTACTTGTAATAGATGTTGTTTATGATCTTCTGCTGAAGGCGAGAAGACTAGAATATCATCTATATAGACTACTACGAATGGTAGATGTCCAAATAGCGAATTCATCCATTTTTGGAATATCTGAGGGGCATTTTTTAATCCAAAGGGCATTACTAACCATTCATAATGTCCTTGTGGACAGCTAAAAGCCGTGAGTTCTATTGAAGACTTGTTTTGGAGTTTGAGTTTGCCAAAAACCAGACTTCGCATCGAACTTACTATAGTATTTTGCTCCTTGTATCTGCTTGATTAATTGTTCAGCAGATGGGATAAAGTAGCCATCAAATTTTGTACAGCTATTTACTTTTCTGTAATTGATAACCATTCTAGCCTTTCCTCGTTTTATCTCTGCATGATTTCTTACAAGGAAAGCTGGAGAAGAATGGGGACTAAAGCTTTTTTGTATTAGCTTTAAGTCTAATAATTCTTGTATTTGTTTTGCAAACTCGATTTTGTCAATAGGAGAAACCATGATACTGTTGACTCTGATTTTAGTATCTTGGTGTTCTTCTAATAATTCGAGATTACAATAACGAGGGCTTTTCTCAAACCATTTTAAGGGATTGTTAGAATAGAGTGGTTCTAACATGTTATGGATGAGAGTCTCGAATTTGTTTGCAGGATGTAGGGGATAAGTATTAATTTTTGTTGATTGCGATTGCGATTGATGGTGAATTAATGTTACGGGAGTATCACCACGCTGGGCTGTGAGTTGAAAAGAGAGGCTAAAGGAGCCGTAAGAGGAACTCGGGGAATTAACCGATTGTTAAGTTCCAGATACTGTTTGTTAAATGGTGCGAAGAATCGAAGATTATCCATACCAATTAAACAATCAGTTTCTAAGACATTTGGGAGTAGACCAAAGTCGAAAGAATATGTTTCCATAACATTATGAATATCAGGAATTTGCACCTGTAGTCCAACGACTTTATGGGTAATGGGACATTGTTTGCCCATGAAATCATTTAACATGCCTTGTTTTGTTAAGGGTGTTCGAAACTGTATAGGGATGAACACTTCTTGTAATAAACTAGCTTCTGCGCCAGTATCTATTAAAGCATGAAGTGTAAATTCTTGAAATTCAGGGATACATATTGTAATTGGGATGTAGATATGTAATTGAGCCGTCTTTCTTAAATCAATAGAGCGAATCATTATTATGAAGTTGAGAAAAAGGGATTTTGAGAGTCTGATGGTGATCAGATTCTTCTTGTTGTTGAATGAGATTTTTAGTACTTCCTTCAAAAGGTGGTAGTCGTTCTTGTTGAACACTAGCTCTTGATGGTATTGGGGTAAATGTATCAGAGAGATTCGATCTGTTTGAAAGTGTTGAAAATGATCGTTGTAAGGACGGGGTAGATGAAGAGCCTTCATCAAGAATCATTCTCGTTGTGGATATTGTATTTCCTGAAGCCGTAAAATATTCAGTGGGCACAAGAATTTTTGGTTTTAAAGATTTGATAAATACTTTCATATCTTGATCTAGTTTCAGATGCCGAATATCTACTAGACGAGGTTGAATTGTTTTACCGATTCCAACTTCGAATAGTTTGATAAATCCGCTAGGTGTAATAGACTTAAATGTTGATGTATCATTTAAGGCCATACAATGTTCCCATTGTATACCTAGAACTTTAGATCCAGGTAAAAGTTCTATACCTTGAAGGTTGATAGAAAGTGTACAAGCCTTATTGATATTTTTATCTTCTAAGCTTATACAAAAATCAGGATGTATATTTACTCCAAATAATCTATGAGCTAGATTGGATTTTGCACCTCCAATAATACTATTCAAGGGATTATTGATGATACGTTCATCCATGCAAACTAGCATTATAGGAGTATCTATTCCAGAACGGAATAGTCCTGTGATTTTTATTTGGGTTAATCCTATATGAAGATACTTCATTTTAGGATATTTTTTCTTTAATTTTTCTATCTTCTGAGTGTCGAGGAGTTTGACTGAAGAAAAATCTTCATCTCCTTTTAACTCTATATTGCCTTGCATTCTTTCGAAAACATAGCAATGCTGATTTAAAAATCTAGACTTAAAGGAAGGATTTTTATATATTTCCTTTTTATCTGAATGAGGAATTGCCTCTTTTAGTTTTTCGAGATCTTCGTCTGTAACGACGAATTGTTCTCCCATGCTATCTTGAATACTAGTGTTATTTACTTCTTCAGATGTTATTTCATCGGAAGTTGTAAGTGTATTCATATATATTCTATATTCAAAATGAGTCTCTTGTTCTTTTGGATTAGAACTAGAGCTGGATGCATGATATTTATTAGAACTTTGAGAAGATGTTGGTTGATCCTCTTTGATGATCGGAAGATCTTCATATTTATGGATTACTAGTAATCCAATCGGATCACTTTTCTCGATTTTGTAGTCTTGATCATTAAGACTAGTATTCTTAAAAATTATGGCTGGTCTTTCGATAGCCATAGGTTCTATATAACCGCTAGTGATAAAGATATTGTTTTGGGCATGTCTTGGAGCCGTATGGATGATACCATAGTATCCAAGAGGTATTTGGATTATAAATTCTAAATGCATAAGTGTTGATCTATATCGTTTTAGATAATATGTCTTACTAGAGAATACTGTATAGCCTGCGGCATAAAGTTTTCCCTTATGAGGTAATACAATATCATCCTCAGATAATAGTATAATCTTAATTGCATTCATAGTTTTATTGATTGTCAACATATTAATGTTGAGAGAATCGAACTGAGTATAGAATTCATCTTCGTCTGTGGAAGAAGTTGAATAAATGCTTTCGATTTCATAGATAGAAGAATTATTGTCGCTTGGTATATCTTCAAATGTACCAAGATTAATTCCATATTCTTCTAGGTTTTCTAGAAGTAAAGTTTTTATATTAGTTGGACATTCATTAGCATAATGTCCCTCTTTGCTACATTTAAAGCATTTGCAACCTTTTCTGAAGGTGCGTTTTTTGATGAATTTTCGTGCTGGGAATTTCTTCTCATTTCGAAAAGTTTTTTTGAATTCTGGTTTCCACTTTTTTCTCGTAACTCGGAATTTGGGTTTCTTCCGATACTTTGATTTATTTCTAAATCTCCAATATGGTTGTAAGCCAGAATATAAACAAAAATATCTTCCTCTTCTTCTTCTTCTTCTTTCTTTCTTTCAGCCTCCGAATCAACAGACCCCGCAACCCCTCGCCTCTCATCTGAGCTCCCTCCACCAACCACAATCGCTCAACTGCCGCCATCTCCACTGCCTACACCCCGAGCGACTAAAACCCGTCTCCGCACCCCGCACCTCAGTCTCCATCCTCATCACCCCAGTCGCCTCCACCATCGACCTCCAGCGCCGTTCGGAAGCCCCTGCCATCACCACCTCATCGCCTCATCGTCAACGCCCCACCGCACCGCTCTCCCTCCACCATCACCAGAGCCAGCAACCACCTCCACTCATCCCCCCACTGCCGTCACCATCCACCTCTGCACCTCTGCTGCCACCCTCAACCGCGGTCAACTCCGCAGCACACCCCATCGACGCCCCTATCACCACTGCTCCTCGTCGCAGCACCGAATGCCGAGCACCTCCTCTTCTTGTTGCCATCTCCAATCCCACAACCAACTGCCATGGCTGCCTCGCTACCTCCACTCCTTGCGATTCTGTTCCTCTACCGCTCGAGCTTCGACCACCTCCTTCCTCCCTCGTCGACTGTCGCTGCACCTTCCCAACGTCGTCCACTACCATCCTCATCATCTCCGCCATCCTCCACCTCCATCCCCGAGCTTCATCACCCTTGCTGCTCCCCTCACCGCAGCGGCACCTCCACCTTCGTCACCTCCTTAAAGCGTCTCCCCGACTATGACCTACTCCGACAGCACCTCCCGTTTCTGCCCCGACCACCGTCAGCCGCACCACCATGGCCGACAACTCGCAGACCCGAACTCTATCCACCTCAGAAACTTCTAGCTGTTCGTTACCCTCGCTATTGTTAATGTGTCTTTCGCTGTTGTTGATGTCGCTCTTGCTGTTGAGCGTTGCTGCCCTTGCTATTCTCGCTGTTGTTGTTCTCACCATGTGCACGTGCTCTCATTGTCACATAGTGTGCACGTGCTATTGTTGATGTGCTTCTTGCTATTGGTGCTTGTTGTTGCTGTTTGCTGATCTGGCTGTTCTTGCTGTTGGTGTTTGCTATTCTTAATGTCCCTGTGTTTACACGTTTTGCTGTTGGAACTCTCATCCTGGTATTCTTTCCCATTCATAGTCGTCATCTAAAAGACAAGCATCTCTTGAACTCATTTTTATTATTTTAGTTCAAGAAAACACTCATTGAAATGTGGCAAGTAGTAATTAAATTGAATATCGCATCTAATTGAACTTCATTGCTTTATTTATTGTATCATGTTATTGATTCATTGTATTCTGATCGTGTCTTTGTTACCGATATAAAACTTGAGCCGTAAATTTATCGTATTATTGAACATTCAAATATGCTGCCCTGTCGTTTGCCCGAGTTTGTACTGAGGTTTCGACCCAGTTCACGACAACGAAACTTAAAACCTTGTACATAAAAATTGTAGCACACTGTAGGGGTGGACAACTATTATCCGAACCAATCCAACCCGAACCAACCGGTTTTTAACCGAACTAATTGGGGGTTTGGACTGGCTCGGTTCTTGATATTCAATAACCAACTGGACCGGTTCAGTTGTTGGATGGGGCTTTCAAATAACTGATAAAACCGAACCGACCGTACCTCTATGCATAAGTCCATAAAAAATATAGTTTTCCTTTAATTTTTTGAATATAAAAATAGTCATTTCTCATTTTCTTGGTGATACAAACAGTCTTCTTTAATTTCTTTAATACAAACCGAGCAATTGTTCTACCTATGTTTTGATTCTCCATAATCCTGTGTTATGTTGTTGAGAAATGCTTGATTTACAATGTGGCCCAACTTAATAGAATCATGAAGTTGATGTAACATTTAGTGGTTATTTTAATCAAGTCAAGTACAAATTGTAATCTAAATATTTTTTTATTGTACCTCAAATTCAATTAGCTATGGTTATTTAATATTTCTTTTATGATAATAAACTAAGATTACAGAAGTATGCAAGTGAAAAAATAGTTTATCTCACCCATTTAAACGTCATAATCTCAAACAATTAGTGCAAAATTTATTAACAACTTATGGTTTTATGAATCTTCATTTTAAATTCATTTCTGAATAACAAATAGCAGGTTGTTTCTTAAGTTTGATTGAAGTTGATCTTTTGAATTTTAAAAAAATTATGAATAATGTTGAAGGTGAAAAGTAGCATGCCAAACCGACCATCCAATCCAATCCAAACCGAGCTTAATCGGCTTGGATGAAAACCGATCCAATTAAGGTTCGGATTGGTTGCGGATGAGAAAATTAAAAAACCGATCTTCTTTGGATCGGTGGTGGATTATCCATATTAGATCGAATACCGACCGATGCCCACCCCTAGCACATTGTGTTTAGTTTCTATAACATCTTACGGATTCTCAATACGATTTACAGATAGTAAATCACTGTTTTAGTACTTGCATGTTATAAGTTCCAGAACCGAGACAGTGCACGAAACCCGTAAAGAATTGATTGATCGACCTAGTTACTATGACTTTCATGTATTGTGTCAATATGTGCTGGACCCGGCAGATAGTCTACTTTCTAGAATCTTTGACAGAATCAGATTTGCATTCTTGTAGCCGCGAAAAAGTTAATCTGAGTACCAATAGGTGCTGCTGTCCAAAACTGTATTGTTATATTTTTGCATATAAACCCAATATTTTTCATATTTAATTAATTGAACCATGTATGTTTCATATATTATACAACCTTGATATCTTATTGACACTGTATCAATACTACCATTCACATCGATTGTACTCATTGCATAATTCTTGATACCAGTCATTGCATGTTCATGTTGAATGTAATAAAATAATAACAAACCACATAATAAGGATCGACTTAGTAGTGGACATCATCAGAGACTTTACTCGGAAGGGCCTCTTGTCTCGTTATTGTTATTGTTATGGATTGTGGGTTATTGATTGTAGATCGTGAAATATTGATTGTTAGTTATTGTTTATTATGCCGAGTACATGACCTATATAGTTCACCACTATAGTCTAAACGAACACTATTTGCATGCACCGAACATGTGGTATGGGATGCAGTATTACGTGCATTAGATATATTAATAAATGAACTGATAGACATAAGATGAACATTGAACATCGATTATTGATTTATTGTTATTGCTTATTGGTCATCGATTATTGATTATTGATTATTGTTATCGACTATTGTTTATTGGTTATTGATTATCGACTTTTAATTTTGTTATCATCTGTCATTCATTGACTCCGATATCATTCTAATTTCTGCTCTTATTATATAGTCCTTTACTTCTTTTACTACTTGCTACTACTTGTCACCCGAAGCTTGCTCTAACGAGTACTCTCCATCTTTCTTTTGAGTTATTGTTTATACAGGTACTGATGATGGGTTACTGAAGAATCTTAGCAAACTGTTATTACATTGTATCATTCTCTGACTATTTTGTAAGTTCTTGTATCTCAGACATCGGTTATTGCAATTTATTCTTGTTTATGTGATTATTATTGTATTGTTGAGCTTACTAGTATTGTATAGTTTATGGATGATATGAGTTGGCATACTTATATCATTCGCTGGGCTTCGGTTACATGCCCGTATTCCTGTATTATGGGAAGCGGGGCATGACATTGGGCTAAGCTGTAGCGAAGGCTGGACGCGATGCTTGCACAGGCCCTGGAGTCCGAGACTGGTAGGAAATTGGTGCGTCGGAACCAAAAACTTTGGTGGGGTATCAAGAATGTTGAGAAGGCACTGGAGGGGGAGAAAAGCGTTCAGTAAGAGTTGCTGGCCGAGAAAGAGAAATGGGCAGAGGAGTGGCTGGTGTGGTAAGACGAGGAGAAGAAATTGCGGGGTTCGAGGCAGCTCAGCATGTGATTAAGGAAAAGCAGGAGTTGGATGAAACAGTGTGGCAAGTACTCGATGCCCAGAATGCGGGGTACGGTAAGGCTCTTACACACATGAAGATCAGGTTCTCACACCTCTCACTCGAGGGGTTAGCCTTTGATGCAAGTGAAGAGGACTTGCACCGGATGGCCGAGCAGGATGCCACGGCTCACGGGAAAAGGTTGGCCCCCATCAGCGAGAAAGGACCGACACTGAAGCGCTATTAACGAGTTGCTTGTACCCCTACCATTTTTGCGGACTGACAATCGCCTTTGTAATCCCTTTTTTTGTTTTAATTAATAAATTTTGCCTATTTTCCTTTTCTTCTCTTCATTCGATTGTCGAGCGTTGTTGAGTTAGGTAGCCGAGATTTCACTTATAACAGTCGCACTTTGGTGCTTGTGAGCAGCTAATTGCCACATGTTTGCTCAGGTTACTTCTTTCGTGATAATCGAGGTCACTGTATGTCTTGAAAGTTAAAGCGTTGACCGTTTGAATTCATACTTAATGAAGTGGTTGGCTGAGTTGCTTATAAATGCCTTTGGCTTGAAAGCTATTTGCTCCAACAAGTGAGTGTTTCCTTGATAAAATTTTCAGAGAGCGGGTCGAGTTCTCGAGACTTCGCCCTTGGAGGGCTCACAGTGCTGAAGCCTTGCCTCGGCTTGCTTGACTCAGATTTCAAGATTTGTATCAATCGTGACCGACCCTTGAGAAATTCTTTCTTCCGTGTCTGTGCTCGGATTGGGGTTTGGTCATGATTTTTTAGTTGGAAGTTCGTGTTTTGTCACCACCGAGTCGAGGGAAACTTGGAGGAGGATCGTGTCGAAGTTCGTCACTTACGACTCGGGTTACAAGATTTGGCACCTCTGATCAAGGGTCGAGGCCTTGGGATGTGGAGTTACCTATATCAGAGGACTCTTGATCCTTCTCTTAGAACTTTCTTAGCTGGGCCGACAGGAGCGACGAACGTTCGGGCCATTTTTTGGCTTCAACTTCCATCCTCCTTCTGGGATTCCTGAGGGACTTCATCATCAACGCTTTCCATCGGATATGATGCCAGGGGGTGTCATCGAGCTGTGGCGGTGAGGGGAACTGACGAGCTGAGAGGTACCTGGTGTCTTTTAGTTGGTTCGACTCCTTCTGGTTCTTTTCATAAGTGTCTTTCTTCGCCGTGATGGAGTCCTGGGGTCGGGCACTGAGGTGCCTTCACCTATTTCCTCCCCTCGCCATTTGAAGAGTCGCTTGTGTCTCATGTATAGATGTAGATTTAGACCTTAGTTTTCTGTATGCCTTTTTGCGGACTGGCCACTGCCTTTGTAATCATTTTTCAATTAATAAAATTCTTCTCTTCCATCCTCCTTCTTTTTGAGATCTGGGATATTGACCTTTTGGCAGTAGAGGAGTCCATGTTGATTGTGAGACTAAAAGTCGAGGTGCTCTCTCGAGGCACTCTTTTCGATGTTTAGATTTAGCAATGAGGACTGCATGAGACTCAAAGTCGAAGTGCTCTTTCGAGGCATTCTTTTCGAGGTTTAGACTTAGCAATGAGGACTACGTAAGACTCAGATTCAAGGTGCTCTTTTGAGGCACTCTTCCCGAGGTTTAGATTTAGCAGTGAAGACTGCATGAGACTCAGAGTCGAGGTGCTCTTTTGAGGTACTCTCTCAGAGGTTTAGACTTAGCAGTGAGGACTGCGTAAGACTCAGAGTTGAGGTGCTCTTTCGAAAGGCACGCTTTCTGAGGTTTAGACTTAGCAATGAGGACTGTGTAAGACTCAGAGTCGAGGTGCTCTTTCGAGATGCTTTTTCTGAGGTTTAGGCTTAGCAGCGAGGACTGCGTAAGACTCGCATCGAGGTTCTCTGTTGAAGCTCCGAGGTTTAGACTTAGCAGTGGAGACTGCGTAAGACCCAAAGTCGAGGTGCTCTTTCGAGGCACTTTTTCCGAGGTTTTAGGTGCTTTAAAAAGGAGTAGGTGAGGATTGATTGACAGAAATGAAACAACTTTATTCAACTTTATTCCGTGGTTGGTGGGAGCCGGCATTTATTACATTTCCTTATCACGAGTTTGAGTCATTTTTTAGGGCTTTCATAAAACTTCATCAGGTGTTCGGCATTCCAAGTTCTTTTAACTGTCTTGCTCCCCAGGTCTTTGAGTCAGTACGTCCCTGGATGTTTCACTTCAGAGACCTTATAAGGACCTTCCCAATTTTGAGCGAGTTTTCCTTTCTTAGTAGGTTCGGAGAAGGCGAGTCGTCAGGGTACAAGGTCTCCCGCTTATTTATTGGTCGGTCGAACCTTTTGATTGTAAAAGCGTTCAACTCTCTGTTGGTAGATGTTCCTTCTGATGGCTGACTTCTTGCGGACCTCGTCAAGGAGGTCGAGGATAGCTCTCAGGCCCGTGGAGTTGGAACTTTCATTAAAACGTACGATGTGGGGAGAGGGGAGGCCGACCTCCAAAGGGATAACCGCTTCAGCTCCGTAAGTTAGGTTGAATGGGGATTCGCATGTTGGGACCCTTTTGGTGGTTTGGTAGTCCCACATGACGCTCGGTAGCTCTTCTACCTACAAGCCTATCGGCGAGTTGTCCAGGCACTTCTTTAGTCCGTCCAGGATATGCTTGTTGGCATTCTCGGCCTGGTCATTGGACTGGGGGTGTGAGATTGAAGAGAACCTTTGCTACAGAACTTGTGAAAGTTTTTGTCGGTGAACTGGGTGCCATTGTCGATTACGAGTATCCAAGGGATGCCAAATCAGCGAATGATGTTCTTCCAAAAGAATTGTTGCAACTGATACTCGGCGATGGTGGTGAGTTGTTCGGCCTCGACCCACTTGATGAAATAGTCTATGACGGCGATGAGGAAGCGTTTCTGCCCAGCTGCCTTTGGAAAGGGTTCGACCAGGTCCATTCCCTACATAGCAAAAGGGACTGAACTAGCCAGTGATCTGAGCTCGGTTTGGGGAGAATGTCGCATGGGGGAATACCTTTGTCAGGGACCGCATTTCCTTACAAGGTCCTGAGCGTCTTGAAGGAGGGTCGGCCAATAGTACCTGTGGTTGAGTATTTTTCTTGTAAGCGCTCTGCCGCCCATGTGGTAGCTGCCGATCCCTTCGTGTATCTCCCCTAATGCTTACTTGGCTTCCTGGGGACTTAGGCAGTGGAGGTAAGGTCTCCCGTCTGCTTTGGTGCACGAGCATTTGAAGAGTGCGCCGTTGATCATTACAAACCTCTCTGAACGGGCCCGAACTCTTCTGGCTTCAGATGGATCCTGGGGTAGTTCGCCAGCCCTTAGGAAGTTCATAATTGGATCCATCTAAGTTGTTTCTCCCACGGCTAGGTCGACACAGTTGACCTCGGGAGGCATGACTGCCTCGATGCTGCATTTTAGGAGACCTCCACTAAGACAGTGTGATCCAATCCTTCGTAGGATGATGATGCCAACTTGGAGTGAGCGTCAACCTGGGTATTCAGTTCTAGAGGAATCTGAGTCACTGTTGTTTCTGAGATATCTGAGAGTATAAGGCGAACGTGTCATTGGGAGTCGGGGCCTCGTACTCTCTGGAGATCTGATTGACCACAAGCTGATAGTCGTTGAAAACCCATATGTGTTTGGCTCCTGCCTTTCGGGCCAAAAGGAGTCCCACAATCATCGCCTCATATTTCGCCTCGTTGTTGGAGCCCGAAAAATCGGGACAGAGAGAGTATTGGAGAATAAAGGCATCCACTCCCTTAAGTATGACTCTGGCTCCGCTCCTGCCTTCGCAAGGTGATTTGTCAACATAGAGTTCCCACTCTGGCTCACCTTCTTGCATTCCAGGAGTATCGGAATAATACATTTGATTATGAATTCACCAAGCGCCTGACCCTTGATGGCAGTTCGGGGTTTGTGGCTGATGTCGTGCTGGCTCGACTCAATGAACCATTTGATCAGATGGCCTAACGTATCGGGTTTGTGGAGCACTTTTTTGAGGGGTTGGTTTGAAAGGACCTAAATGGAGTGGGTCTGAAAATATGGGCAAAGCTTTCTTGCTGCCATTACGAGTGCGTAGGCCATTTTCTCTACCTTAGAGTGCCGGAACTCGGCATCACGGAGAACTTTACTAACATAAAAGATCGGCTTCTGTGCCCGCTTTCGTCCCGAACTAAGATAGCACTGAGTGCGTGTTCGGAAGCAGTGAGGTAGAGGGAGAGTACTTCGTTCACCTCGGGTTTGCTGAGGAGAGAGGATTATCCAAGTATACCTTTATCTGGTCAAAAGCTTGCTGTTGGAGCTCCCCCCACTAGAGTTTTTTAGCTCCCCTGAGAGCTTTAAAGAATGGCAGTGACTTTCCGGATTTGGAGGGAAAGCGACCGATAGCTGCTAACCGACCGGTGAGGCGTTGTACTTCCTTGAAGTTTCTTGGAGGGGCCATGTTTAGGATGGCCTGAATTTTTTTGGGGTTGGCTTCCTGTAACTCCATGTTCCTTTTGTACGTATTTTATTACGTGATTTTTTGTATTCCAAATATCAATCAAAATTTTCTTTCTTCTCTTTGAACTATTTATCAGATACTATTTAATTCTTGTTAAAACCCCAATATTTTTCTGATCCATTCTATAATTTTGGTGATAATTTAAATGCTGATTAATCCTAATCTTAATCCTAATTCTAATCCTAATTCTAATCCAATAGCCAACCCCCAACTTCTTTTATGACATTTAACGTTTCTTACTCTACTGCTTCCACCTCCTCCTACTACCCTCTCCATTGTGTGTGTGTGTGTGTGTGTGTGGACATAAACACACATGCAGCTTCATCTCCTAACCTCCTTGTCTCCTTCTCATTTTCTTCTCCTCCTTTTCCACCCGACCAACTTCCCCACTTTTTTTCTCTTTTTGGCTTCCTTTTCTTCTACTCCAACCACTCCACTCCATATATATATATATATGTATATATATATATATGTGTGTGTGTGTGTGTGTGTGTGTGTGTGTGTGCGCTTCAAGCTCTTTCACGCATTGTCTCCTTCATTTTCTTCTTTTCCCTACATAACCCAAAACCTCAACTTCACCCCGAGCTCCACTCCATTTCCACACTCCTCTTGCTGTCGTTGCTCACCGAAGGTGCCGTCCCACCCACCGTGTTGCTGTTGTTACTGCATTTGCCCACCTCCGTAGTCGTTGTTGCTTTTACAGCCGTTGAGTTGCAGCCTTGCGCTCGAAGATGAACTCCATCGCTGCGGTTGTAAGTTCAAACTGTTGGCCTTCCATTTCAAGTTATCGAGCTCGTGTAATCTCTGTCTTCACCCCGTGATTCTCGTCGCATTCATAATCATCAATAAAGGCAAGTATTTTCTTGAACTCTCAGCAAGTAGCCTAGTTATCGTCATATTTTCTTGTCAGTTACTTATTTCATGCTATTGATTCAAATCTTGAATCGTTAACACACTTCGTATCGTATTATCGAATATTCACATTTTAGCCTTGTCGTTTTCACAATTTTGTACTGGGAATTCGACCTAGTTCCCGATATTGAATCCAAGAACATTGTACATACGATTTGTAGCCCTCTGAGTCTAAAATCCAGAAAATTTTATAGTTTCACAATCTGATTTATAGATTGTGAAATATCACGATTTTAGTACGTTCATGTTGTAAATTTCAGAACTGAAACTGTGCACGAAACCTACTGTCCTGTCTCTTATACTGAGAATTATACTATGATCCTAATACTGGATTCAAGAACTTTATACATGAAAATCGTAGCTCATCGAGTCTAGAATCCAAAACATCTTACGATTTCTCAATCCGATTTATAGATTGTAAGTTATTAACATTTTAGTACTGTGACTCCTGGATTTCTAGAACAGAACTGGGCACGAAACATCGAAACCAGTAAATAATGAATTTTTACACATAACTACTATCCCTAGAATGTATCTGTGATTATGCATTGGAACCGGAAGGGAGTCTACTTTCTAGAATCTTTAACAGAATCGGATTTGCTTTTCTGTAGCAACGGGGAAGTGAATTTGAACGCAAATAGGTGTGCTGTCTAGAAATTTATCTCTACGCTTTTGCATATAAACCTGTTATTTTTCATATATAATGAATTTAACCATATGTATTGTTGTTCTTGTAATAATAACTTGTACCCATATAATAGGTTGATAGATTTTCTCATATAATGCATTTTATATCACTTGATAATACTATGATTACTGCCCTTGATATTTTTCTTGATCATTTATTAAATATATTGATACTACCGCTCTACTAGTCGTACCAACTGCATATTCTTGATTAATTATTGTAAAAGAATAACAAGTCGGGGTTATAAGGGTACGACTTAGTAGTGGACAATATAGGGGAGTATACTCAAAAGGGGGCCCGTGTTTCCCAGAATAGCGGTTCTTGATTACACGATTCTTGATTACATGGTTCTTGATTACATGTCTTGATTATTGATACTGTGACTAGAAGACCCGAGTACATAATCCTATAGAATTCACTACTTAATTCTAAACATCACATGATTGATATGCACCCAAACTTGTAGTATTGGACACAGGATTGTGTGCATTAGATAAGTTAATAAAACCGATAAACTCGAGATTGACACTAAGTATGATTCTGGATTCTTGATTACATGATTCCATATTACATGATTCTTGATTATTGCTTACATGATTCTTGATTCTTGATTACATGATTATTGATTAACTGATCTTGGGTTACCAATTGATTATACTTTGAAGTCTTGAATACACCTGTTTACATTTGTTACTTATATGATCATATTGTTCTAATTCCTTGCTTTCTTCCATATTGTACTGTACTATTTTTTGGTAATTGCACTACTACTTCTTGTTCTTCCATATTATATCTTGTTATCTTACCATTTTACTGCTTGTTGCTACCTGCTGTCCGAAGCTTGCTCTATCGGGTACTTTCCCATTTTCTTTGAGTTAACATTTATACAGGTACATGTGATAATTACAGAAGAAACTTGATTATTAGAATCTCTAGACGAAATTGCTACAACTATTTCTTTACCACCTCATTGAAATAAATTGTTTATTGCATTGTTTATTCTCGGGTATTTTGACCCGAATTTCTTGTATCTCAGATATTGGTTATTGTATTCCAGCATTGTTCATGTGATTATTATTGTACCCGTGTTGTTGAGCTTACTGGTATTGTATAGCTTATGGATGATATGAGTTGGTACACTTATATCATTCGCTGGGCCTCAATTGCGTGCCCGTACTTCCGTATAATGGGAAGTAGGGCGTGACACTTCTATCCCCCGTTGACTGACCATGAATCCGAGGAACTGCCGGAGGTGACGCCGAAGGTGCACTTTGAAGGGTTCAGCCGCATGTTGTGGGATCGAAGGACCCCGAATGCTTCCTTTAGATCTTTTACATAATTGCATGATGTCGACCCTGAAGGCTTTTGACGAGCATGTTGTCTACAGAAACCTCCATGTTCTGACCTATTTGATTTTTGAAAACCCGGTTCACGAGTCTTTGATATGCAGCTCCGACATTTTTCAGCCCGAAGGGCATGACGCGGTAGCAATATAGCCATTGCTCGGTTATCAAAGCAGTCTTGGGAACATCCGGAGAGTACATTCTGATTTGGTTGTAGCCTGAGAATGCGTCCATGAAACTGAGGAGCTCGTGTCCGGACGTCGCGTCGATAAGGGCATCGATGCTTAGGAGGGAAAAAGTATCCTTTGGGCAAGCCTTGTTGAGATCTGTGAAATTGATGCAGATCATCCACTTCCCGTTGGCCTTTTTGACCATCACAACATTGGCTATCCATTCGGGGTGCTCAATTCCTGAATGAAGTTGGCGAAGAGGAGTTTTTGTACCTCCTCCTTGGCCGCCTATAGTCGATCAGGGGCGAACTTGCGGTGCCTCTGTTGCACTGGTTTGTAGTCTGGGCGAACGCTTAGTTTGTGCATTATAAGATTCTCGGAGATTCCCAGCATATCTGGGGGTACCTAAGAAAATAGATCCTGACTCAGATGGATGTTATTGATGATCTCACACCATAGGTCTGGAGGAAGGGATCTGCTCACTTGGAAGCATCTGGATGGGTCGTCTTCGGAGAATGGGATCTCTTCCAGCTCATCGACCTCATCTGAACCAATCATACTCCTTTCAAAGAGGAGGTCAACTGCGTTAAGAGACAAGACTATCATTCCCATGGCGGCTATGTAGTAGGTTCGGGCGGCCTCCTTGTTACCTTGGACAACGCCTACCCCGTGCTTAGTGGGGAACTTCATCTTCATGTGGTACACCATGGGTACCGCATGGAGGGACGCGAGGCTAAGTCGACCGAGGATGACATTGCAAACGGCTTGGACACTTACCACCATGAAGTCCATGGTTTCGGTTCCGGAAGTCGAAGTCTGTTCGGCTAAGACGTCGAGGGTTACGATTCCCTCGATTTGAACGAGAGCCCTTGAGAACCACTGAAGTGTGTACCCCGTCAGTTTTTCCCTGGGGAGTTTTAGGGCATCGAAGGCTGCTAAAAACAAAATGTTCACCAAACTCCCATTGTCAACCAAGATGCGGTGGACCTCGTGATTCGCTAAGCCGAGGCTAATGATGCGGGCATCACAATGTAGGAGTCGGACACCCTCGTGGTATTTGTCCGAGAACGAGATCGATAGCTCCCGACCCTTGGAGGGAGGTTGTTGGTGGGTCGTGTTGAATTCTCAGATGAAAGCCTTACGGGAGGTGTTAGAGTCTCCGCCCATTGGTCCACCATGGATGCAATGGAGAATATCTAGTCCGTCGGCTCCCGACGGGTCGGGACCTGCTGTAACGCCCCGAATCCCAAATACAACTGAATTCGAGATGTTCTACAGGATCTTTCCACTTCCTTTAGTACAATTTTACAAGGAAATTTAAACTTTTCACTTTACATCAGAGTTTACATAAAACATTACACTTTACATTGCACAGCGGAAGTAAAATTTACAATAATTGAATAAATGTACAACGACATTGAATAATCTTTAAGCATCTGTTCCTATTTAATCTTTATCATGTCATTTACCTGCATATAAGACTGTGGGTACGTCAGTTTATTCAACCGACGAACATTATACACGGCCATCCTCTCTGTAGAGGAGATAGTATAACTTATTTTCCATATTTAGCAAACACAAACTTGTCACATAACAAACAAAAGGGACTACCCTATTGATGTCGTGTTGTGATTGTGCACTTAGTCCTTAATGCAGTTATTTATTTTATATGACACTAATGCGCACTTGTTCGGATTCTATGCATCCCATACCACATAGGTCCGAGGGCAAGCCCTTAATCATTCTTCATCTTTGTAGGGTTTAATCCCTTGCCATGACTTAATCTACTACTGTAATTACGGTAAGTATCCTAGATGATCTATGAGTACAAGCACGTGTACAGAAAACCTGGAGGGGAATCCCACGTCATGTCATGACGCATTGTGAAGACAGCATGTGGCAATTCAGCCTCCTTCATGGCACACGATCCTCTTGCAGTCACCGAACATCCCACAAGCGTCGCCACCGAGACGGTACCCTCGAGCAGTATCCACGTCATGTCACGACGCATCGTGAAGATAGCCTGTGAATACCCTCACGCCGCCAATCCAATGGCCCTCATACTCATGTTTTTCTCCAACTTTCATCACGTCTCCACTATGTACTAATCCTTAGTTTTTATTAGAATCATGAACAAAAATCAAAGCTCTAGAGTTAGCCTCTCCACTAAACCGGACTTATTCATTCATTCAAACATGACCAACCTTGGTCTTTCTTTTCAATTTTCATTTCATTTATTTCCAAATGCCGAGGGGAGACTTAGCTACTCTTTTTGTTTCAATTTTCAATTCACAATTTTCAATCCGAGCATTTCCAACTCATAAGTTCCCATGTTGAGTTATCATACTCAAAAGTATTTCTCTTTTCCAATCATGATTTTTAATTCGTTCAAATAGTCCATAACTATACATGAATTTCAATTATTCATCATGTAACTCATGAAATGTTATTTTCACATAAAAACCCACATCACTAATTATTCAATCAAAGGTGAACAGTTACACTTCATAATTTCCACACTATTCTCAAATGAGAATAATTTGCATCACATCACAACAATATAATTTCTTTTTGCCACATTAATTTTCTAATCCTTCATTTCAAGTCATTTTTGCAAGATATAATTTCACAAAGAATATCAATGTGGAACTATAGTTCTATTTATTCATTTAGTCACAAATCATACTTTCCAATTAAATGTGCATTCTTATTAATCACTTTCATGCATCATTTTTCTAATTAAATCTAGCATGCATTCCTATTTAGAAATAGAGAAAATTTACACACCTCAAAATGGAGAGACAAACACAATTAGCAACTTCCTAAACAAAAGTCCTTGCACACGAACGGTCCTCCTCCTAGAAGCGTGCACCCGAGCCTCCAAGAACACCACAACCGAGCACCCCAAAGCTGGCCCCTCTTCTCCTTGATGTTGCAATCACAATCCCACACACTCTCAATCTTTTAACTCACACAATCACTACTAGATAAGGTATTTTAGACTATAGATTTGTAGAAAGTAATAAGCACAAGAATAACTAGCCATGGAGGGGGTATTTATACTAAAATCTTGATGGAATGGAGGGCTAGGATCAAGTAATTGGTTATAAGATGGAGGGCTAAGATGAAAGTAGGAGTTACATTAACTACCCACAACCAAGTAACCACCAAGCATGATCTCCACTCAAATTTTCCCATTCCCTCCAAAAAGAAGCAATCCGGCCTACAATAGGAAGTGCATATTGCACGTGTACGTGCAATACACGTGCATGCAACTAGGTCCAAAAAATTGTACATTAAATTTTGTATAAAAATAATCTTTAAGTTGTATCCCACATTACAAGTTGTATTAAAAAATAATTAATTCATGGGCTTTAGTTTATGGGCCAAAATACTTATTATAAAAATAATGAATTAAATTAACTTTGGGCTCTTAAAAAGAAAAGGCTTTTTATCTAATTGAAAGAAGACTTTATAAAAATAGTTACAAGCACTTATTTAAAAATCTATACCCATCATAATGAAAATAATCATAACACTTAATTCAACCAAAAATATTGCACGTGCACACTACGTGCAAAATAAATAATTTTTCATCAAATGAAAAATCAGAGCATTACAACACTCCCTCCTTAGAATAGTTCCGTCCCCGGAACTACAGTCAAGAGTGAGAAACAAAAATGCAACACTCACAACAAGAACAAAAAGATACAAAGATACAAATCAAGCAAAAAGCTCAGGATAGTCCTTCAACATCCTCTCCTCAGACTCCCAAGTAGCCTCTTCAACCAAATGGTTTCTCCAGACTACCTTGATCATCGGTATCGTCTTATTCCTCAAGACTTTCTCTCGACGATCAACAATCTCGACAGGAGACTCGATGTAATTCAGGTCCAACTGCAAACCTTCCGGCACTTCAGGCAAGTGATGACTCGGATCTGGAATATAACCTCTCAGCATAGACACATGGAAGACATTGTGCACATGAGATAACTCTTCCGGTAATTCAAGCCAGTAAGCAGTTTTTCCGATCCTTTTCAATATCTTTTACGGGCCTATAAATCTCGGGGCTAACTTCCTGCCTTTACCAAATCGAACCACACCTTTACTGGGCGATACTTTCAGAAAGACGAAGTCACCAACCTCAAACTCAAGGTCCCTTCTCCGGTTGTCTGCATAGCTTTTCTGCCTACTCTGAGCTTCTACCAATCTTTTCCTGATCAGAACAATCTTCTCAGAGGTTTGCTGCACAAGCTCAGGACCAAACAACTGACACTCCCCAACTTCAAACCAACAAACAGGCGTCCTGCATTTCCTGCCATACAAAGCTTCGTACGGCGCCATCCCAATGCTAGTCTGAAAACTGTTGTTGTAGGCAAACTCTACCAAAGGTAAATGCCTTTCCCAACTGCCTCCAAAGTCTAGTATACAACACCGAAGCATATCCTCAAGAATACGGTTGACTCTCTCGGTCTGCCTATCGGTTTGCGGATGAAAAGCAGTGCTGAAATCCGTCTTGGTACCCAAAGCTGTCTGAAGACTCCTCCAGAAATGCGAAGTAAGCCGCGCATCTCGATCAGACACAATAGTTGACGGGACACCATGAAGCCGAACGATCTCGCCAACATACAACTCAGCAAACTTGTCCATCGAAGCAGTGAGTTTCATCGCCAAAAAGTGAGCGGACTTGGTCAGTCGATCGACTATAACCCAAATCGCATCATTGCCTTTAGAACTCTTAGGCAATCCCGTAATGAAATCCATGTTGATGTTATCCCACTTCCATTCCGGAATAGGTAACGGCTGTAATAGACCTCCGGGTCTCTGATTTTCGGCTTTAACTTGCTGACAAACCTCACACTTCGCCACAAATTCAGCCACATCCCGCTTCAAACCTGACCACCAGAAATGCTGTTTGATGTCGTTGTATATCTTAGTACTCCCAGGATGTACCGACAAAAGAGTAGCATGCGCCTCCTGAAGAATACTCTCTTTCAGGTCTGCCTGATTTGGAACACATAGCCTATCTCCGAACCACAGCACTCCATCCCTGATTTGAAATCAGGGCAACCTGCCAGCACCAACCTGTTCCTTCATCTCCAAGATATCAGCATCAACTTCCTGACTTGCAATGATCCTTCCATTCAGTGTAGGCTGAAGTCTCAACTGAGCCAAAGATGCTCCCAATCCTTGCAAGACAACTTCAATACCTGCTTGGTCCAATTCCTCAATCAGATGCTTCTGAGTCGTAATCAAACTGGCTAAACTGCTCTTGCGACTAAGTGCATCAGCAACAACATTAGCTTTCCCAGGATGATACTTGATCTCAGGTCGCATGTCCTCAAGCACTTCCAACCATCTCCGCTGCCTCAGATTCAGATCCCTCTGCTGATATATATACTTTAAGCTCTTGTGGTCCGTGTACATGTTCAATTTCTCACCGTACACGTAGTGCCTCCATTGCTTCAGGGCAAAGATAATCGCAGCCAACTCCAGATCATGAGTCGGGTAATTCTTCTCATGCGGTCGTAGTTGCCTAGACCCATAAGCAATTACTCTTCCTTCTTGCATTAAGACACTACCAAGCCCATGATGTGAAGCATTGCTGTAAACATCATACTCAACACCTGCTCGAGGCAAAGCCAAAATAGGTGCAGTAGTCAGCTTCTCTTTCAACTCCTGAAAGCTTGCCTCACATTGCTCAGTCCACTTGAAGTTCACATTCTTCTTAGTCAGACCAGTAAGCGGCACGGTTATCTGAGCATAACCTTGAATGAATCTCATGTAGTATCCAGTCATCCCAAGAAAACTTCTGACTTTCTTCACTGTAGTAGGCCTAGCCCAATCTCTCAGTGCCTCTATCTTCTGAGGGTCAGTTGCCACTCCCTCCTTAGAAAGGATGTGACCTAGGAATGCCACTTCAGATTTCCAGAAATCACACTTGGATAACATAGCATACAACTCCTGCTCTTCCAGCTTCTTCAAAACTGCTGCCAGATGCTCGGTGTGCTCCTCTTCTGACTTGGAGTACACGAGGATATCGTCGATAAACACCACGACGAAAGAATCAATGAACGGCCTCAGAACTCTGTTCATCAAATCCATGAAGATTGCAGGTGCATTCGTCACTCCAAATGGCATAACTAAGAATTCGTAATGCCCATATCGAGTTCTAAATGTAGTTTTGTGCACATCTTCAGCTTTCACTCGAACTTGGTGATATCCTGATCGAAGATCTATTTTGGAGAAAATAGCTGCTCCTTGTAGACGATCGAACAAGTCATCGATTCGGGGAATAGGATACTTATTCTGAACAGTGACCATATTCAGCTCTCGGTAATCGATACACATTCTCATCGATCCGTCCTTCTTCTTTACCAAAAGCACTAGTGCTCCCCAAGGTGATGCACTAGGTTGAATAAAGTCTTTCTCCAACAGTTCCTCAATCTGTCGTTTCACCTCATCCTGTTCCACTGGAGCCATCCTATACGGTGCCTTAGAAATTGGTGCACTTCCCGGTTGATCAGTGATTCTGAACTCTACATCACGATGCGGGGTAACCTAGGAAAATCATCCAAGAACACAGTCGGATAGTCCCGACCACAGGAATTCCTTGCACTTCTACAGGAGTCTCTTCCTTGCGGATAGCTGCCACCAGCTTAGAACACTTCTTCTTCCCTTGGAAAGTGACTTCAGGTCCACCTGGAGCCTTCACAGTTACTGTCTTGGTCTTGCACTCGATGCTTGCACTGTACACCGACATCCAATCAATGCCAATGATAACATCGACTCCCAAGATAATCAGCTCGATAAGATCAATCCCAAAGATTCGATCACCAATCACGATCTCACAATCAGCATAGTACCGATGTAGAACCCCGTATTTTCAAATATCATTTTAAATATTTGAAAATGAATTTAAATTGATTGTTGGAGAATTTATGAATATTTTCAGAAAAATTTATCTTTTTACACGTGCAAACACGTGCAAATACTTTCTTGAGAAGTTTGAAAGTTAAGTTTTCTTCATGAAAAATCATTATTTAATATTTGGGATTTATTTAGTATTTTTCCAGATTTTTCTGAAATTAATTGGAACTATTCACAAATTTTGAGAAAAGAAGGACCTTTTCGCAAATTTGTCATTTTTAAGGGTTAAAGTGTAAAATTTATTTTCTGGACGTTTTGAACAGTACCAATTGAGATTAGTGAGTATATTTTACTTTTAAATCCTAATTTAAATGAATTTTTATTGAATTTCCAAGAATAGAACTATATATATAAACTTGTATTTTGAAGGGATTATTTTGCAAAATGGGTAAAACCCTAAACCTATTTCCGGATGTTTAAAAGGATTTTTCCAGCCGTCATTTACTGGAATATACAGAATTTTGTGATTTTTTTTAGAGGAGCAAGAGGAAGATTTGGATCTCGCAAAAAGGAAGGCTTTTTCGTTGGATCTTCTCAATTCAAAGGTGAGTGATGTAATTTGTTTGTTTGTGAATGATATGGATCTTGTGTTGCGGTATGATTCATGTGAACGATTGATGTGTTGTTGGTGACATGTATATTATTTAGTATTTTGCATGAGAACAATGCAAAGGTTGTTGTTTGTACCATGTATGTGAAATCTATGAATGACTAGTAGATCTTGGTTTATAAAATCGTATTGTAGAAAGCATGTTAAGATTTGAGTATGGTTATGATCGGATGGTGAACATCTGGATCTTGTGATTTCAAATCAGATTTTGGTTTTGAGTTGTGAAAGAAATTTAGTATTGAGAAACCCCTAATGGAAGAATTAGGTATTTAGAATATGAGAATTGAGTTTTGAAATATTGGAGGATTGAGTAATGTACCCATAATAAAGATTATTTGAGATTTGACATTTTGCCTGAATACGAACTATTTTTCATGAACAATGAGTCTTTAGAAAAACTTCAGTTTTGATTATTGTATTCAGACCTAAATTATGAAAACTGTAGGTCGACAGTCGACTGGCCTACTATTCAGTCGACTGGTACGATCCTGCTGATGTATCTTCAGTTCTTTTGAAAACCCATTCTGGACAGTCGACCTAGACCATTATTCAGTCGACTGGTATATTTAGAAAATAAATTGTAAAGTTATTGCAGTTACTTCTCTGGACAGTCGACCTATAACTCTTTAAGTCGACTGTTGGTACTTAGAATATTTTCTAGAGAATTATTGGAATTTGTCTCGGGTAAGTCGACTGATGGCTTCTTAAGTCAACTTATATGACTTAGTTTATTTTCTTAAAAATTATGGATATTTGTCCTCTGGACAGTCGACTTACTACAGTATAAGTCGACTGGTACTGATGAGTTTTCGTAACTTGAGTATTCTTTCAATGATTAGTCTTCAGATATTTCAGCCTATACTTTGTATTCAGTTAAGCATATGATTTTGAGATATTCAGTTGAGCTATTTTGTTTAGTGGAAAGTTGGTTTAGACATTTGAGTTTGAGTCTCTAGAGGTGCGTGTGTCCCTAGTATACCGACGTTGAGTTATTTTGATTGAGGCCTGTTGAGGCATTTCAGTTGTTCAGTTTCGAGTTAAGTCCGGTGGGGTACACCAACTCTAGGAGATTCGTTGAGTAATTAAGTAACCCAAAATAATAAGGACAGGCACTAGTGGTGATATGATGAACGAGAACATGGGTCAAGTACCTCAGTATGGCTTTCGGTGTGGGATTTAATCTCCGGAATTATCACAGTATATTATTTGTGGTGTGGGATATATCTCCGGAATTATCACAGTAGATTACTTGTGGTGTGGGATTATCTCCGGAATTATCATGGTAATTACTTGTGGTGTGGGAATGATCTCCGGAATTATCGGAGTCGAGGCGACGCACATGTGGTATTCGTGTGGTGATGTGTCAATGTTTCGGTGTGGGATGATCTCCGGAATTATTCAAGTAAAATATCTTGGGTGTGGGATCTATCTCCGGAATTATCGGGCATGGGCTACTATCCACAGCTTATCTTTATCTCGTAGTAGTCATCGTGTTAAGATTAGTTGCATAGCGAGGGATTGAACCCTATGAAGTTGAGACGTTAAGGGCTTGCACCGAACCTATGTAGAGTGGGATGCATAGACTTCGACAAGTACGCATTAGAGAGTCCGCATATAGAAACTGTGTTTTCTTGACTTGGTTTTTATGCATGTGGATTTCCTGTTTTCTACACTTGACACTTGGTTTAGTATCACTTGCTGTTTACATTTCTCGTTACTTCATAATTTATATACTTGGCTTACTACCTGTTGTTTAAGAATATCATGATTTATGTCATTTATGTTGTTTGTTGTTTTTATGTCACTCACACCATTTATGGCTGACCCCTTTAGTTTTGGGGGTTAGGGATCATCTCTAGCCTCACTTGTTGCAGGTTGTTGCTTAGAGTTTGGAGGTGGGATGCTTGAGATTGTTTTGAGATTATCTAATTTGAAAGAGTTTTGTGTAAATTTGTAAAAACAGATTTGAGATAGTTTTGTGTTGTAAATAAAAAGAAAATTTGAGTTGAGTTGTTTTTGAATTCCGCTGTGTTTTGTAAAAGTTTGTTGTAATAAAAGTTGAAAATTTTAGTGGAGTTGGTTGTGTTTAATGTTACATTGAAGTGGATGCTGGGATTGTGCCACGTATTTTCTAAGATATCATATTAGAAATTCGGGGCGCTACAACCGATCAGTGGTTAAAGTTTCCCCTGATGGAGTAGCTACTGCCAAGATCTTGCCTGGAAAAATCTTCGGTTCAACTCCCAACACTTTAGCAAATTTAGGAGACACAAAAGTATAAGAGGATCCAGTATCGAACAATACAACAGCTTTCATTTCATTAAGATAAAGTTCTCCTGTTACATAATACACACTCATTACGTAACAGTTCACTAAACAGCGGGAAAAAGAAATGACAAAACCTCTAAACATCAGCCCTCGTACCAGTGATGACATGATCAACCTCATCAGCATCAGCTTCCGTCAAGGCAAATACTCGCCCTGGTTGGTACGGTCTCTTTCCATTCTGCTGAGTTGATCCCCCACAGATGACATTTCGCGGCTTGGAGCATTGAGACATGAAGTGTCCCGTCTCGCCACAGTTGAAGCAAGTCACTACAGGAGGTCTCACCACATTGTTCTCAGGTCCTCCAGCCACACTAATAGCGTTCACCCCTGTCGGTTTGAACCTTTGTGCAGATGGTTGTACCTTGAAACTCCCAGAATTGGTGGGCCTCTTCCCAGACTGCCAGTTGTTCCTCCGGTTCTGAACAACATGAAACTGCTCCATGTCTGCTTCCGTCGCTGCTGCTCTCTTGACCAACTTGTCAAATCTCCTGATACCAAGAGGTATCATCCGGGACCTCAAGCTTGGCCTCAATCCATGCTCGAACTTACGAGCCTTCTTAGCTTCATCCGTCACTAGTTTAGGAGCATACCTAGAGAGCTGAGTAAACTTGGTCTCGTACTCCCTAACTGACATGCCGCCTTGCTGTAGTGACAGAAACTCGATAGCCTTCTTCTCTTGAACATCGGAGGGGAAATAGTGACTGCGGAATTCTTCCAGAAATTCCTCCCAGCCAAGCATTATGCCTCCCATTGTCCTCTTCATCGACTGCCACCAAACAGTCGCATCCTTCTCAAGTTGCAGAGTCGCCAACTTCACCTTACTGCCTTCAGGGGTCTCCAACACTTCAAAGATTGTCTCTACCTGACGAATCCAGTTGTCAGCCGCATCAGGGTCTGACTTCCCTTCGAATACAGGTGGTTTCATCCGTTTGAACGATTCCACTAGTTTAATCGCTTCGGGTACCGGATTCACAGGCCCCCTTCCTTGGTTCTGATTCATAGCCACGGCGTTGAGCGTCTGATAGACCCTCGCAAGTTCCGTTTCCTTATCCAGACCTTCCCCGTTTCTAGCTCCTCTTCTAGACATATTCTGATGCAAAAGATCCATTAAATTCGAAGTATAAGACATGAATTTTAAATCAATTTGCATTTCATTGAATTCCAAACTTTATACATTCGAATTGAAAAACATTTCTTGACATCAGAATGAAAACAGTAGAAGCTACAACAGTCTAACTCCTACGGTTCCTCTTCGCTTCTCGAAGTTCTCCCCGTAGTTCATCAACTTCATCCTTTAGCACATCGGTTAGATTCTTCCTCTTCTCGAGTTCCCATATACGATGATTGAGAACAGAATACTCGTCCTTTCGCTTTGCCAGTTGAGCCTCTAATAATCCGACTCTCTCTCGCAGTGTTTCTACCTGCCTCTGAAGAGAAGTCACAAGACTATTTGGAACTGGTTCTTCTTCTTCGTCAGAAGAGTTATCAGATGAATCCGGAGGCGGGGTGATCTCTCTGGATTCAGGCCATTCTTCTCCGTCAGAATCTGCTTGCCCTGGATAGTATTCTTCCTCGGAATCTGCCTGTCCAGGATGGTACTCTTCCTCGATGATATGCCAGTCGTCGTCTCCAGCAGGGTCGAAGTGATCAGCCATCTTAGAAATAGAGAGGAAGAAGCATAAGTCATAGAGCAACACAAATATAAGTAACTTACATTTAAATCTCTAGACTCAAACACACACTCTAATGTCCACTACTAGGGTGTCGTTCCTTATAATTTGTACAAGTGTGGAAAGCGTGGCTCTGATACCACTCTGTAACGCCCCGAATCCCAAATACAACTGAATTCGAGATGTTCTACAGGATCTTTCCACTTCCTTTAGTACAATTTTATAAGAAAATTTTCATGTACTGGAATAAAATTCATGATGGAAATCATTAATTTGGATTTTTTTACAGTATGTTAGTAAGAACAAATGAAATGAGATTTGATGAACGTCGAAATGTTCTAATAACAGAGAGTATTAGTTAAATAAAATTTGATTTGCGTTAATGACAACCTGAGCACATAGCTCAAGTGGTCAGATCGTGCGGTTGGGTTCCCTGTGGTGGCCGGTTCGAATCCCTGTGGCACCATAATTTGTTTCATAAATTTTTAAAAGAGTATAAGAATCAGCGGCCGAGAGTATTTAATACTCTCAGCGCCTCTTTATACCGCCGACGCAAGTGGCCTAGTGGCTTGTGCCTTAAAAGAGAAATACTTTTGAGTATGATAACTCAACATGGGAATTTATGAGTTGGAAATGCTCAGATTGGAAATTGTGAATTGAAAATTGAAACAAAAAGAGTAGCTAAGTCTCCCCCCGGCATTTGGAAATAAATGAAATGAAAATTGAAAAGAAAGACCAAGGTTGGTCATGTTTGAATGAATGAATAAGTCCGGTTTAGTGGAGAGACTAACTCTAGAGCTTTGATTTTTGTTCATGATTCTAATAAAAACTAAGGATTAGTACATAGTGGAGACGTGATGAAAGTAGGAGAAAAACATGAGTATGAGGGCCATTGGATTGGCGGCGTGAGGGTATTCACAGGCTGTCTTCACGATGCGTCGTGACATGACGTGGATACTGCTCCAGGGTACCATCCCGGTGGCGACGCTTGTGGGATGTTCGGTAACTGCAAGAGGATCGTGTGCCATGAAGGAGTCTGAATTGCCACAGGCTGTCTTCACGATGCGTCGTGACATGACGTGGGATTCCCCTCCAGGTTTTCTGTACACGTGCTTGTACTCATAGATCATCTAGGATACCTACCGTAATTACAGTAGTAGATTAAGTCATGGCGAGGGATTGAACCCTACAAAGATGAAGAACGATTAAGGGCTTGCCCTTGGACCTATGTAGTATGGGATGCATAGAATCCGAATAAGTGCGCATTAGTGTCATATAAAATAAATAACTGCATTAAGGACTAAGTGCACAATCACAACACGACATCAATAGAGTAGTCCCTTTAGTTTGTTATGTGACAAGTTTGTGTTTGCTAAATATGGAAAATAAGTTATACTATTTTCGGCATAGAGAGGATGGCTGTGTATAATGTTCGTCGGTTGAATAAACTGACGTACCCACAGTCTTATATGCAGGTAAATAACATGATAAAGATTAAAGAGGAACAGATGTTTAAAGATTATTCAATGTCGTTGTACATTTATTCAATTGTTGTAAATTTTACTTCCGCTGTGCAATGTAAAGTGTAATGTTTTATGTAAACTCTGATGTAAAGTGAAAAGTTTAAATTTCCTTGTAAAATTGTACTAAAGGAAGTGGAAAGATCCTGTAGAACATCTCGAATTCAGTTGTATTTGGGATTCGGGGCGTTACAGAGTGGTATCAGAGCCACGCTTTTCCACACTTGTACAAATTATAAGGAACGACACCCTAGTAGTGGACATTATAGTGTGTTTGAGTCTAGAGATTTAAATGTAAGTTACGTACATTTGTGTTGCTCTATGACTTATGTTTCTTCCTCTCTATTTCTAAGATGGCTGATCACTTCGACCCTGCTGGAGACGACGACTGGCATATCATCGAGGAAGAGTACCATCCTGGACAGGTAGATTCCGAGGAAGAATACTATCCAGGGCAAGCAGATTCTGACGGAGAAGAATGGCCTAAATCCCGAGAGATCACCCCACCTCCGAATTCATCTGATGACTCTTCTGACGAAGAAGAAGAACCAGTTCCAAATAGTCTTGTGACTTCTCTTCAGAGGCAGGTAGAAACACTGCGATAGAGAGTCGGATTATTGGAGGCTCAGCTGGCAAAGCGAAAGGACGACTATTCTGTTCTCAGTCATCGTATATGGGAACTCGAGAAGAGGAAGAATCTAACCGATGTGCTGAAGGATGAAGTTGATGAACTACGGGGAGAACTTCGAGAAGCGAAGAGGAACCGTAGGAGTTAGACTGTTGTAGCTTCTACTGTTTTCATTCTGATGTCAAGAAGTATTTTTCAATTCGAATGTATTAAAGTTTGGAATTCAATGAAATGCAAATTGATTTAAAATTCATGTCTTATACTTCGAATTTAATTGATCTTTTGCATCAGAATATGTCTAGAAGAGAAGCTAGAAACGGGGAAGGTCTGGATCTGGAAACGGAACTTGCGAGGGTCTATCAGATGCTCAACGCCGTGGCTATGAATTAGGACCAAGGAAGGGGGCCTGTGAATCCGATACCCGAAGCGATTAAACTAGTGGAATCGTTCAAACGGATGAAACCACCTATATTCGAAGGGAAGTCAGACCCTGATGCGACTGACAACTGGATTCGTCAGGTAGAGACAATCTTTGAAGTGTTGGAGACCCCTGAAGGTAGTAAGGTGAAGTTGGCGACTCTGCAACTTGAGAAGGATGCGGCTGTTTGGTGACAGTCGATGAAGAGGACAATGGGAGGCATAGTGCTTGGCTGGGAGGAATTTCTGGAAGAATTCCGCAGTCACTATTTCCCCTCCGATGTTCAAGAGAAGAAGGCTATGGAGTTTCTGTCATCACAGCAAGGCGGCATGTCAGTTAGGGAGTACGAGACTAAGTTTACTCAGCTCTCTAGGTATGCTCCTGAACTAGTGACGGATGAAGCTAAGAAGGCTCGTAAGTTCGAGCATGGATTGAGGCCAAGCTTGAGGTCCCGGATGATACCTCTTGGTATCAGGAGATTTGACAAGTTGGTCAAGAGAGCAGCAGCGACGGAAGCAGATATGGAGCAGCTTCATGTTGTTCAGAACCGGAGGAACAACTGGCAGTCTGGAAAGAGGCCCGCCAATTCTGGGAGTTTCAAGGGACAACCATCTGCACAAAGGTTCAAACCGACAGGGGCGAATGTTATTAGTGTGGCTGGAGGACCTGGGAACAATGTGGTGAGACCTCCTGCGGTGACTTGCTTCAACTGTGGCGAGACGGGACACTTCATGTCTCAATGCTCCAAGCCACGAAATGTCATCCGTGGGGGATCAACTTAGCAGAATGGGAAGAGACCGTACCAACCAGGGCGAGTATTTGCCTTGACGGAAGCTGATGCTGATGAGGTTGATCATGTCATCACTGGTACGAGGGCTGTTGTTTAGAGATTTTGTCATTTCTTTTTCTCGCTGTTTAGTGAACTGTTACGTAATGAGTGTGTATTATGTAACAGGAGAACTTTATCTTAATGGAATGAAAGTTGTTGTGTTGTTTGATACTGGATCCTCTCATACTTTTGTGTCTCCTAAATTTGCTAAAGTGTTGGGAGTTGAACCGAAGATTTTTCTAGGCAAGATCTTGGCAGTAGCTACTCCATCAGGAGAAACTTTAACCACTGATCGATACTATGCTGATTGTGAGATCGTGATTGGTGATCGAATCTTTGGGATTGATCTGATCGAGCTGACTATCTTGGGAGTCGATGTTATCATTGGCATTGATTGGATGTTGGTGTACTGTGCAAGCATCGAGTGCAAGACCAAGACAGTAACAGTGAAGGCTCCAGGTGGACCTGAAGTCACTTTCCAAGGGAAGAAGAAGTGTTCTAAGCTGGTGGCAGCTATCCGCAAGGAAGAGACTCCTGTGGAAGTGCAAGGGATTCCTGTGGTTCGGGACTATCCGACTGTGTTCTTGGATGATTTTCCTGGGTTACCCCCGCATCGTGATGTAGAGTTCAGTATTACTGTTCAACCGGGAAGTGCACCAATTTCTAAGGCACCGTATAGGATGGCTCCAGTGGAACAGGATGAGGTGAAACGGCAGATTGAGGAACTGTTGGAGAAAGGCTTTATTCGTCCTAGTGCGTCACCTTGGGGAGCACCAGTGCTTTTGGTAAAGAAGAAGGATGGATCGATGAGAATGTGTATCGATTACCGAGAGCTAAATGAGGTCACTGTTCAGAATAAGTATCCTATTCCCCGAATCGATGACTTGTTCGATCGTTTACAAGGAGCAGCTGTTTTCTCCAAAATAGATCTTCAATCAGGATATCACCAAGTTCGAGTGAAAGCTGAAGATGTGCACAAAACTGCATTTAGAACTCGATATGGGCATTATGAATTCTTATTTATGCCATTTGGAGTGACGAATGCACCCGCAATCTTCATGGATTTGATGAATAGAGTTCTGAGGCCGTTCATTGATTCTTTCGTCGTGGTGTTTATCGACGATATTCTCGTGTACTCCAAGTCAGAAGAGGAGCACACCAACCATCTGGCAGCAGTTTTGAAGAATCTGGAAGAGCAGGAGTTGTATGCCAAGTTATCCAAGTGTGATTTCTGGAAATCTGAAGTGGCATTCCTAGGTCACATCCTTTCTAAGGAGGGAGTGGCAACTGACCCTCAGAAGATAGAGGCAGTGAGAGATTGGGCTAGGCCTACTACAGTGAAGGAAGTCAGAAGTTTTCTTGGGATGACTGGATACTACAGGAGATTCATTCAAGGTTATGCTCAGATAGCCGTGCCGCTTACTGGTCTGACCAAGAAGAATGTGAACTTCAAGTGAACTGAGCAATGTGAGGCAAGCTTTCAGGAGTTGAAAGAGAAGCTGACTACTGCACCTATTTTGGCTTTGCCTCGAGCAGGTGTTGAGTATGATGTTTACAGCGATGCTTCACATCGTGGGCTTGGTTGTGTCTTAATGCAAGAAGGAAGAGTAATCGCTTATGGGTTTAGGCAACTACAACCGCATGAGAAGAATTACCCGACTCATGATCTGGAGTTGGCTGCGATTATCTTTGCCCTGAAGCAATGGAGGCACTACGTGTACGGTGAGAAATTGAACATGTACACGGACAACAAGAGCTTGATGTATATATATCAGCAGAGGGATCTGAATCTGAGGCAGCGGAGATGGTTGGAAGTGCTTGAAGACATACGACCTGAGATCAAGTATCATCCTGGGAAAGCTAATGTTGTTGGTGATGCACTTAGTCGCAAGAGCAGTTTAGCCAGTTTGATTACGACTCAGAAGCATCTGATTGAGGAATTGGACCAAGCAGGTATTGAAGTTGTCTTGCAAGGATTGAGAGCATCTTTGGCTGAGTTGAGACTTAAGCCTACACTGAATGGAAGGATCATTGCAAGTCCGGAAGTTGATGGTGATATCTTGGAGATGAAGGAGCAGGTTGGTGCTGGCAGGTTGCCCGGATTTCAAATCAGGGATGGAGTGCTGTGGTTCGGAGATAGGCTATGTGTTCCAAATCAGGCGGACCTGAAAGAGAGTATTCTTCAGGAGGCGCATGCTACTCTTTTGTCGGTACATCCTAGGAGTACTAAGATGTACAAAGACATCAAACAGCATTTCTGGTGGTCAGGTTTGAAGCGGGATGTGGCTGAATTTGTGACGAAGTGTGAGGTTTGTCAGCAAGTCAAAGCCAAAAATCAGAGACCCGGAGGGCTATTACAGCCGTTACCTATTCCGGAATGGAAGTTGGATAACATCAGCATGGATTTCATTACGGGATTGTCTAAGAGTTCTAAAGGCAATGATGCGATTTGGATTATAGTCGATCGACTGACCAAGTCCGCTCACTTTTTGGCGATGAAACTCATTGCTTCGATGGACAAGTTGGCTGAGGTGTATGTTGGCGAGATCGTCAGGCTTCATGGTGTTCCGTCAACTATTGTGTTTGATCGAGATGCGCGGTTTACTTCGCATTTCTGGAGGAGTCTTCAAACAGCTTTGGGTACCAAGACGGATTTCAGCACTGCTTTTCATCCGCAAACCGATGGGCAGACCGAGAGAGTCAACCGTATTCTTGAGGATATGCTTCGGTGTTGTATACTAGACTTTGGAGGCAGTTGGAAAAGGCATTTACCTTTGGTAGAGTTTGCCTACAACAACAGTTTTCAGACTAGCATTGGGATGGCGCCGTACGAAGCTTTGTATGGCAGGAGGTGCAGGACGCCTGTTTGTTGGTTTGAAGTTGGGGAGCATCAGTTGTTTGGTCCTGAGCTTGTGCAGCAAACCTCTGAGAAGATTGTTCTGATCAGGAAAAGGTTGGTAGAAGCTCAGAGCAGGCAGAAAAGCTATGCAGACAACCGGAGAAGGGACCTTGAGTTTGAGGTTGGTGACTTCGTCTTTTTGAAAGTATCACCCAGTAAAGGTGTGGTTCGATTTGGCAAAGGCGGGAAGTTAGCCCCGAGGTTTATAGGCCCGTACAAGATATTGAAAAGGATCGGGAAAACTACTTACTGGCTTGAATTACCGGAAGAGTTATCTCAGGTGCACAATGTCTTCCATGTGTCTATGCTAAGAGGTTATATTCCAGATCCGAGTCATCACTTGCCTGAAGTGCCGGAAGGTTTGCAGTTGGACCTGAATTACATCGAGTCTCCTGTCGAGATTGTTGATCGTCGAGAGAAAGTCTTGAGGAATAAGACGATACCGATGGTCAAGGTAGTCTGGAGAAACCATTTGGTTGAAGAGGCTACTTGGGACTCTGAAGAGAGGATGTTGAAGGACTATCCTGAGCTTTTTGCTTGATTCGTATCTTTGTATCTTTTTGTTCTTGTTGTGAGTGTTGCATTTTTGTTTCTCACTCTTGACTGTAGTTCCGGGGACGGAACTATTCTAAGGAGGGAGTGTTGTAATGCTCTGATTTTTCATTTAATGAAAAATTATTTATTTTGCACGTAGTGTGCACGTGCAATATTTTTGGTTGAATTAAGTGTTATGATTATTTTCATTATGATGGGTACAGATTTTTAAATAAGTGCTTGTAATTATTTTTATAAAGCCTTCTTTCAAAGAGACACAAAAGCCTTTTCTTTTTAAGAGCCCAAAGTTAATTTAATTCATTATTTTTATAATAAATATTTTGGCCCATAAACTAAAGCCCATGAATTAATTATTTTTTAATACAACTTGTAATGTGGGATACAACTTAAAGATTATTTTTATACAAAATTTAATGTACAATTTTTTGGACCTAGTTACATGCATGTGTATTGCACGTACACGTGCAATATGCACTTCCTATTGTAGGCCCGATTGCTTCTTTTTGGAGGGAATGGGAAAATTTGAGTGGAGATCATGCTTGGTGGTTACTTGGTTGTGGGTAGTTAATGTAACTTCTACTTTCATCTTATCCCTCCATCTTATAACCAATTACTTGATCCTAGCCCTCCATTCCATCAAGATTTTAGTATAAATACCCCCTCCATGGCTAGTTATTCTTGTGCTTATTACTTTCTACAAATCTATAGTCTAAAATACTTTATCTAGTAGTGATTGTGTGAGTTAAAAGATTGAGAGTGTGTGGGATTGTGCTTGTAACATCAAGGAGAAGAGGGGCCGGCTTTGGGTTGCTCGGTTGTGGTGTTCTTGGAGGCACGGGTGCGCGCTTCTAGGAGGGGGACCGTTCGTGTGCAAGGACTTTTGTTTAGGAAGTTGCTAATTGTGTTTGTCTCTCCATTTTGAGGTGGGTAAATTTTCCCTATTTCTAAATAGGAATGCATGCTAGATTTAATTAGAAAAATGATGCATGAAAGTGATTAATAAGAATGCACATTTAATTGGAAAATGATCTATAATAGATTGAATTGTTGATATGCAAATTGTGTGTGTTTCTACTATTAAAATTCAAGTTGTGTGCAATATGAATGTGGTTATAAATTGTGTAAAGAAACCTTCGTTAGTAGCATGAAAAATTATGCGCAAGGATTAGCATGTTGATTATGTCACTTTATGTGCTAAATTGGAAATTTTGTTATGATGTTGTAACGAATAAATTACGATGTGATTGTTATGCTTGTGAAATAAATAAGAGCAGAAAATTGGTGTAGGGATTAATGAAATTGTAATGTCAAAAAGAATATACTAGTAGTAGTATGTCACATTAACCAAATTGTATGGTAGAAATGTGTTAACTATTGGGAAAAAATATGTTTAATTATTTAAGAAAAATTATTTTCACTCTGTAACGCCCCGAATCCCAAATACAACTGAATTCGAGATGTTCTACAGGATCTTTCCACTTCCTTTAGTACAATTTTACAAGGAAATTTAAACTTTTCACTTTACATCAGAGTTTACATAAAACATTACACTTTACATTGCACAGCGAAAGTAAAATTTACAACAATTGAATAAATGTACAACGACATTGAATAATCATTAAGCATCTGTTCCTCTTTAATCTTTATCATGTCATTTACCTGCATATAAGACTGTGGGTACGTCAGTTTATTCAACCGACGAACATTATACACGGCCATCCTCTCTATGCCGGAAATTGTATAACTTATTTTCCATATTTAGCAAACACAAACTTGTCACATATCAAACTAAAGGGACTACCCTATTGATGTCGTGTTGTGATTGTGCACTTAGTCCTTAATGCAGTTATTTATTTTATATGACACTAATGCGTACTTGTTCGGATTCTATGCATCACATACTACATAGGTCCGAGGGCAAGCCCTTAATTGTTCTTCATCTTTGTACGGTTCAATCCCTCGCCATGACTTAATCTACTACTGTAATTACGGTAGGTATCCTAGATGATCTATGAGTACAAACACGTGTACAGAAAACCTGGAGGGGAATCCCACGTCATGTCACGACGCATCGTGAAGATAGCCTGTGGCAATTTAGCCTCCTTCATGGCACACGATCCTCTTGCAGTCACCGAACATCCCACAAGCGTCGCCACCGGGACGGTACCCTGGAGCAGTATCCACGTCATGTCACGACGCATCGTGAAGACAGCCTGTGAATACCCTCACGCCGCCAATTCAATGGCCTTCATACTCATGTTTTTCTCCTACTTTCATCACGTCTCCACTATGTACTAATCCTTAGTTTTTATTAGAATCATGAACAAAAATCAAAGCTCTAGAGTTAGCCTCTCCACTAAACCAGACTTATTCATTCATTCAAACATGACCAACCTTGGTCTTTCATTTCAATTTTCATTTCATTTCTTTCCAAATGCCGGGGGGAGACTTAGCTACTCTTTTTGTTTCAATTTTCAATTCACAATTTCCAATCCGAGCATTTCCAACTCATAAATTCCCATGTTGAGTTATCATACTCAAAAGTATTTCTCTTTTCCAATCATGATTTTTAATTCGTTCAAATAGTCCATAACTATATATGAATTTCAATTATTCATCATGTAACTCATGAAATGTTATTTTCACATAAAAACCCACATCACTAATTATTCAATCAAAGGTGAACATTTACACTTCATAATTTGCACACTATTCTCAAATGAGAATAATTTGCATCACATCACAACAATATAATTTCTTTTTGCCACATTAATTTTCTAATCCTTCATTTCAAGTTATTTTTGCAAGATATAATTTCACAAAGAATATCAATGTGGAACTATAGTTCTATTTATTCATTTAGTCACAAATCATACTTTACTTTATGTAAATAATTCCCAAATTATTTTTAATAAGTCCCATATATTTTTAGAAGAATAACCATATTTCTTTCATAATTTTTGGATCACAAAAACACCTAAAAAAATATTTTTTTCTAAACTGCCGAAGCCAAGGATTGAAACCCAGGACCACAGAGAACACAGCCGAAGGCACAGGCCACTAGGCCACTTGTGCCAGCGGTATAAAGAGGCGCTGAGAGTATTAAATACTCTCGGCCGCTGATTCTTACTCTTTAAAAATTTATGAAACAAATTATGGTGCCACAGGGATTCAAACCGGCCACCACAGGGAACCCAACCGCACGATCTGACCACTTGAGCTACGTGCTCAGGTTGTCACTAACGCAAATCAAATTTTATTTAACCAATACTCTCTGTTATTTAGAACATTTCGACGTTCATCAAATCTCATTTCATTTGTTCTTACTAACATACTGTAAAAAAATCCAAATTAATGATTTCCATCATGAATTTTATTCCAGTACATGAAAATAATTTTTCTTAAATAATTAAACATATTTTTTCCCAATAGTTAACACATTTCTACCATACAATCTGGTTAATGTGACATACTACTACTAGTATATTCTTTTTGACATTATAATTTCATTAATCCCTACACCAATTTTCTGCTCTTATTTATTTCACAAGCATAACAATCGCATCGTAATTTATTCGTTACAACATCATAACAAAATTTCCAATTTAGCACATAAAGTGACATAATCAACATGCTAATCCTTGCGCATAATTTTTCATGCTACTAACGAAGGTTTCTTTACACAATTTATAACCACATTCATATTGCACACAACTTGAATTTTAATAGTAGAAACACACACAATTTGCATATCAACAATTCAATCTATTATAGATCATTTTCCAATTAAATGTGCATTCTTATTAATCACTTTCATGCATCATTTTTCTAATTAAATCTAGCATGCATTCCTATTTAGAAATAGGGAAAATTTACCCACCTCAAAATGGAGAGACAAACACAATTAGCAACTTCCTAAACAAAAGTCCTTGCACACGAACGGTCCTCCTCCTAGAAGCGCGCACCCGAGCCTCCAAGAACACCACAACCGAGCACCCCAAAGCCGGCCCCTCTTCTCCTTGATGTTGCAATCACAATCCCACACACTCTCAATCTTTTAACTCACACAATCACTACTAGATAAGGTATTTTAGACTATAGATTTGTAGAAAGTAATAAGCACAAGAATAACTAGCCATGGAGGGGGTATTTATACTAAAATCTTGATGGAATGGAGGGCTAGGATCAAGTAATTGGTTATAAGATGGAGGGCTATGATGAAAGTAGGAGTTACATTAACTACCCACAACCAAGTAACCACCAAGCATGATCTCCACTCAAATTTTCCCATTCCCTCCAAAAAGAAGCAATCCGGCCTACAAATAGGAAGTGCATATTGCATGTGTACGTGCAATACACGTGCATGCAACTAGGTCCAAAAAATTGTACATTAAATTTTGTATAAAAATAATCTTTAAGTTGTATCCCACATTACAAGTTGTATTAAAAAATAATTAATTCATGGGCTTTAGTTTATGGGCCAAAATACTTATTATAAAAATAATGAATTAAATTAACTTTGAGCTCTTAAAAAGAAAAGGCTTTTTATCTAATTGAAAGAAGGCTTTATAAAAATAATTACAAGCACTTATTTAAAAATCTATACCCATCATAATGAAATAATCATAACACTTAATTCAACCAAATATATTGCACGTGCACACTACGTGCAAAATAAATAATTTTTCATTAAATGAAAAATCAGAGCATTACACCTGCTGTAGGACGCTTGTCCGCCCTTCGAGGGGGGAGGCACATCTAGTACTTTGAGTAACTCTGCTAGGTAGCCTCTTTGAATGAGTGCTTTGATTTCCTCCTTGAAAGCCCGACAACTGTCGGTCTCGTGGCCGTGGTCCCAATGGAATCGGCAGTAAAATCTTCGATCCCTCCTTCTGTTGTTGTTGGTGGATAGTGGTGGATATTTGACTATCCCTTTGTCCTCAGCCTCCATGAGAATGGTCAAAGCATTCACCATGAGTGGGGTGAATCTCTCGAACCGAGGGATAGGAGGCGGACGTCTCAGGCCAATGGGGTCCTTTTGTGATTTTTTCAGGGCCTCAGACTCATCGGCCTACCTTTTCCTCCTTGCTGGGGTTTCTTTCCCACCACTAGGATGACGAGCTTCCTCAGCCCGAATGTATTTTTCGACCCTGCAAAGGAGATCGAAAAAATCGAGGGGAGGTTTCTTGGCGAGGGAGGCCTTAAGCTGGTCGTGGCGGACATTATGTCGAAACGCTGCCAAGGCGACCCCGACGTCAGGGGAGGAGATTGACCTGGCTTCGGCTGGGAATCTTCGGACAAAGACTCGGAGGGGCTCTCCGTCCTTCTGTCTTAAGTCCAGCAAGGAAGCGCTCTAGTCACAATGTGCGCGAGGAAATTTTCTTTGAGCCGATCGAAAGAGAAAATCGAGCCAAGGGCGAGCTTCGAATACCATTCCCGAGAGGTCCACGCAGAGTGGCAAGGAAAGCGCGATATAGGAGAGGATCCGAGGCGCTGTGAATCATCATGAGGGTTTTGAACCATTCTATGTGATCAGCATGATCTGTCTCCCCATTGTATGTTTCGAACTGTGGAGGCTTGAAGTTTTTCGGAATAGGGGCATTGAGGATTCGGTCGGAGAAGGGGGGTCTGGATGGTTAACGACCCCGGCCGAGCTGTCCTCTGTTCTCGCTTATCCGCGCGAGATGGTCTTCCATCTATTGGAATTGCCTTCGGATATCATTCTGCCGATTCCTGGATTGGGTCGACCCATGGAATTCTTCTTCTCCGAAGTCTTCGATTAGTTACTCGTCTAATGGTCGTTCGTCCCGGACTCCTTCGCAGAGTACTCGTAGGACTTTGGTCTGGAACTCTTGGAACTCGGTGCGTGTGACGTGGCCCTCTCTGCCGTGGTCATTAGGACATTGGCAATCTCTTGGGGAGTGGCTACGCCATTGATCTCGGCCTTGGAACCGAAGGACATTGTGTCTCGGGACCCGGTTCGATGGCATGGCCTCGCCTCTCAAATGACTGAGCTGGTTTCGGAGGCCTTTCTGGTTGGACCAATTGTTGATGACGTTCTGGAGGTCGCCCACCACAGGTTGTTCGACCGACCTTGCTATGTAGCGGGACGCGCTCGGAGCCGGTCCTTGTGGATTCTCGGTCTGCTGCCCCCCGCGATCCCTGGGTGTTCGTATGGCTACGAATCGGTGGGGGAGGAGGGACCGAAGGCCCCGCGATGGTGTTCCTCTTGGTTTTGGGGGCCATGAGAGCGGGTCACTTCGGTCAAGAACTTGGGTCGGGAGTAAGATTGATCTGCAGATGTTCCACAGGCGGCGCCAATCTATTATGGTCTTTTTCTTGGGGTGTAGGAACAACAAATAATGTGAATTCTTATATTCGAGAAAAACACAATGGTTCTGGGGAGTATTGAATGGGTTTGATGATGGATGGCCGCTTCACAGACCTGCAAAATGAAGCTTGAAACACCGAGAATATTTCCGGTAACAGGCCTTCTGATGCTTAAGTCAGAAGGCAGCTCTTTAGTAGAGGGGATTTAGTAGCAAAAGAGTCCTTACCTATCACGAACAATCACGCTGTGTATATAGGTTCAGATAGAAATCCGTTACCCCAGATCCTAGGGCGGTATCGAAATCCCTTTAATCCTGCTTCTGGGATTGATTATTCCTTTGATTTTAGGGAGTGCGGTTTACGGTGTAACCGATGGAGCATTTGGAACAGTGGGTGATTCTTCCGGGCGTGTGACTGGGCCTGCGGAAGGCCCGCAGATCTCTCTGACCTGGGCTAGTAAAGAGGTTGGCGTTGAGCCTACTTTGATGCTTCGTGATTCGTGTCAGAATCATCGGCGGGGATCGCTCATGGTTTTCCCACATCACCTACTTTCCATCTCTTTTCTCTATTTCAGAAATGAAATATGGGGTAGACTCTCTCTCCTATTAGTATATAAGATATAGATATAATCTATAATAATCTCCAATATTATAATGAGAGAGTTGGAGTTGTCATTTGTCGACATTCAACCATCTAATCTCAATTATTCAATTTTAAGTGGGAGTTATATTAACCATTCATTTACTCAATTGTTGTTAGTAACCAAAATACCCTCAACGTTTAAATTTATTTACGACATAATTATTTACAAAAGTGCCACTCATATAAAATAAAAGTTTGTGCCACTAGAAGTAATTTGTAAAGAGTACGTGATGAGTAAAGGGAGGTCTCAGGTTCGAGGCCAGATTACATATTATTATTTACTTACATTTTTTTTAATTAGAACGTGCATCGCACGTTCAAATTGCTAGTAATCTCTAATCTGTAATATTATAATGGAAGAGTTGGGGTTGTCATTTGTAGACAACCTGTAATTTGTAGACATTCAACAATCTAATTTCAACCATTCATTATAAGTGGGAGTGATATTAACCATTCATTCTTAAGTGGGAGTGATATTAACCATTCATTTACTCAACTGTTGTTAGTTACCATAATACCCTCAAAGTTCAAATTTATTTACGACATAAATATTTACAAAGTATCACTCATATAAAATAAAAGTTTATGCCACTAGGGTAATTTGTAAAGAGTATGTGATGAGTAAAGGGAGGCCTCAAGTTCGAGGCCAGATTACGTCTTATTATTTACTATATATATATATATATATATATATATATATATATATATATATATATATATATATATATATATATGGGATATGCTCAGTTGAAAACGGGTTTGTTTTCACGGGTTTGGAAAACAGCGATCTGAGCCATCAGATCGATCATGATCGTGATCGATGGCTAAGATCTGCCTCCCCATAACCCGTTTCAATTGTTGAGCGGAGAGTTATTTTGGGAATTTCGTCCCAAATCACTCTTCGCTGAACAGGTTTTAAAAAAAATAATATAACCTAGGCCGTTGTTGGGAACAACGACCTAGGTTATAAAAAAATGAATCATAGGCCGTTGTTTGGAACAACGGCCTTGTTTTCAATTTTTATAACCTAGGCCGTTGTTTGAAACAAAGGCCTAGGTTATAAAATTTCTATAAATGTTATATAACCTAGGCCGTTCCCAACAACGGCCTAGGTTATATTATTTTTTTTAAAACGAATCAGACGAAGAGTTATTGGGACGAAATTCCCAAAATAACCCTCCGCTCAACAATTGAAACGGGTGATGGGCGGGCTCGATCTGAGCCGCTGATCGCGATCATGATCGATCCGATGGCTCAGATTCATGTTTTCCAACCCGTGAAAACAAACCCGTTTTCAACTGAGCATATCCCTATATATATATATATATATATATATATATATATATATATATATATATATATATAGTGTATCGCACATGCATATTACTAGTAATCTAATCTAATATTATAATGGGAGAGTTAGGGTTGTCATTTGTAAACAACCTGTAATTTGTAGACATTCAACCATCTAATGTGAACCATTTATTTTTAATTGGGAGTTATATTAACCATTTTAGTTACCATAATACCCTCAAACTTCAAATTTATTTATGACATAATTATTTACAAAAGTGTCATTCATATAAATAAAAATTTGTGCCACCAAGGATAATTTGTAAATAGTACGGATGAGTAAAGAGAGATCTCAAATTCGTAACTAGATTATGTCTTATTATTTTCTAAAAAAAATTAATTTGAACGTATATCGCACATGCAGATTATTAGTTATTAGTTATTGTTAACCCCACACACAAAATTAAAGACAAGCTTGATTGAACAACCAAGATGCCTTTCTGCAATTTACCTAACCAGAGGTCCAGAACCCAATATACAAATCCCTTTTTATTTTCAATGTAACGGCTATATATGGGCATTTTCGTCAATCCATACCAACAAATTTCAAAAGAGGGAGAGGAAGGTGGGAATATCTCTATCTCTTATTTTAGTTCCAACTCCCCCCTCTCTCTCTCTCTTCTCCACTCTCACTCAAACCCTAAATTCCCAAATTTGATCAATCATCCAAATCCAAGAAGCATCAGAAGAAGAAGAACAATCTGGAAGCAATGAGCGATTTATTCGGATCACTTCGCCGTTCGATCTCCTTCCGGGCAAACCCTATCTCCGACGATGCCCCAAACGGCGGATTCACCGAAAAGATCGGATCTTGCTTGAGAAAGTCGAGGGTCGGCATCGGCAATTTGGGGATAGGGTTTCTCCCCAAACTGCCGTCTTCATCCCCTCCAACTCGCCCCATCATCGAAGAGGACGAGGAGGACAGCCCTCCGATCCGATGGCGGAAGGGGGAACTGATCGGGTCCGGCGCTTTCGGGCACGTCTACATGGGCATGAATCTCGACTCCGGAGAGCTTCTTGCCGTCAAACAGGTGATCAACTTTTTCAACGTAACCGTTATTTTATCGTATTTTTGTTTGTTATGATTTAGGGTTTTGATTGGGGGGGTTTATTGGGATTTTGCAGGTGTTGATCGGAGCGAATTGCTCGTCGAAGGAGAAAGCCCAAGTCAGAATCTTGCTCACAAAGAACCCTTCTTTTGTTTTTTTGTTTTTTTTAAAATTACTTTTTGCAGTTTCTTGAATTTTGTAATTTGATTGTGGGTGATAGGCGCATATAAGAGAGCTCGAGGAGGAAGTGAAGCTTCTCAAAAACCTTTCTCATCCTAATATTGTGGTGAGTATCGTTGAATTCACCTCTTTATGCTTTTTGTGTGAAGAGATGGATGATTTATTTGGGTTTTCGTTAACAGAGATATTTGGGGACTGCAAGAGAGGATAACACATTGAATATATTGTTGGAATTTGTTCCTGGTGGGTCTATATATTCGTTGCTCGGGAAATTCGGGTCGTTTCCGGAGTCGGTGAGTAATTTGGATTAAGTTTCAGTTTCGGTTTTGGTTTCTTAAGCAGATTAAGTATTTTTTCTGATACATGCTAATAATACTCTTTTTGTTTCCTGCCTTCTCAATAGGTTATGATAACATACACAAAACAGCTGTTGCAGGGGCTAGAATACCTTCACCGTAATAAAATCATTCATAGGGATATAAAGGCATGCGTTTTCACCTTTTATATTGTTGATTGCATATAGATTAAGCTTCTGCCTTTATCATTCCCTATAAAATTTTTAAATGGTGTGAAATTTCAGGGGGCAAACATTCTTGTTGATAACAAAGGATGCATAAAGCTTGCAGATTTTGGAGCATCCAAGAAAGTTGCTCAGCTGGTATATATGCAAAAATCATTTTATTTCCCTTTTCCATAGTAAAGTGCATATCAGATGTGGACCATATTTTCATGTCCATCTTGTCTCTCATCGTTAAATATTGAATTTGTTAAATTTCAGGCAACTATGAATGCTGCCAAATCAATGAAGGGCACTCCATATTGGATGGCACCAGAAGTAATTGTGCAAAGCGGGCATAGTTTGTAAGTATTGAACATTGTCCCTTATATGTCAATTTTTTACATGTTGCAACAAATTCTGCAGACAACTAGCATAGAACAGTTTTTTTTTTATTTTTAATTAATTTATATTTATTTCTTGCGGCGGGGGGGGGGGGGGGGGGGGGGGGTTAGCCTCCATATTATGTAACCTTGGTGTCAATCAGATTTATGATGGATGGAGTATCCTTATGTTCGTAGCTGATATCAGACAAAATGACCATCATTGATAATTTTAACATATTCAAAGTGTTTCAAACACCATCCATCTACTTAAAGTAGTATACCTAATACTTGAACAGTAAAGGAACTCGCACTCTTGTCATACAAAGAAATGGATAATTCAATAGAATTCACATACAAGTATGAGAGCTGTATCAACCACAATTTAACATTTATGGAGAACCTTTGTGGTTGATAAGTGATAGCTTTTGAACAATATGAGTGTATATTTCAGATCAATCACATTATTGTTATATTTCATGTGAGATGCTAGCATATGAGTTTATATATTAAGACAATGTTATTATAATTCATGTGAAATGCTATAACAACAATGTTATGTGAAGCAAACATGTCAGATCAGACACTACATGCTAGTGATATTGATACTGCAAATGTCGTTTCCTTCTTTTGGCCCATCCAATGCTAAATGGCCATGGCAACTAACATATGGGGATAAATTTAGAGCAATGTTTTAATTTAATATTATTTTATTATTTGAACCTGTGAGGGTAAAATGAGTACGACAAGTAAGAAGAAAATAATTAATTGACTTACTACTTGAACCTAAATTTATAAACTTAACAATATTTATTGATTTGATGAAAGTTAATAGATAGGAAGGAATAAATTGAATAAGTGAATGACTTACTTCACTTACTGATGTAAACTTAACCCTTAGTAGAGAAATTTTCAAAAATATCAAAAGATCAAGTTTACCAACAAGTAATGTAGATTAAATTAGAAATTAAAACTATTAAATATTAATTGGTTTGATGGATGTTCAAGATATGAGATAAGTATAACAAGCCCAATTAAAATTCAATTCTAACAATCAATAGTTATATCTCTGCGTTCTTAGCAAGTAAAATATGCAATATTGATTTGTACTCTAATTAGCAAGTAGAAGCATACACTCTCAATATTAGTGGACGACAGATAATTCAGATAATATTCTAAAGATGATAAGCAGTATCACAAATACTGGAAAGTGGAAAGAAGTTACTAGTGTGAGCAAAGAGGGGTGATCGGGGCCAGCTGCGATGGGCTGCAATGGTGTAGTAGCGAAGGAGACAAGAGGGGTGGCTGACGGTAAGCGCAAGGGCATCGACCGTATGGGAGGCGTCAGCGTTGGATGTGGCAGTGGCGGCGGGAGGCCGTCAGGGCAAGAGTCATTGGTGGGGTTAGGGCTCCAATGGTGAGGCGGAAAAGAGGGGATTTAGGGTTGGGGTTTAATGAGGATTTGGGGGAGTTTGGAGTAGGGGAGGTTCGGTGGGAGGAGGGGATGAAAGGATTGGTCGAGTGGTGAGAGAGAGATGGCGAAGGTGGTCGAGTGGTGAGGGAGAGGGGGCGACAGTGGTCGAGTGGTGAGGGAGAGGCAACGAAGGTGGGCGAGTGGTGGGTTTCGGGATTCAATCAAGAAGAAGAAGAAGAAAGAGAAAGGGGGTGGCGGCTGTGAAGGGTAGGGTAGGGTAGAGTTTGGAGTAGGGGAGGTTCGGTGGGAGGAGGGGATGAAAGGATTGGTCGAGTGGTGAGAGAGAGATGGCGAAGGTGGTCGAGTGGTGAGGGAGAGGGGGCGACAGTGGTCGAGTGGTGAGGGAGAGGCAACGAAGGTGGGCGAGTGGTGGGTTTCGGGATTCAATCAAGAAGAAGAAGAAGAAAGAGAAAGGGGGTGGCGGCTGTGAAGGGTAGGGTAGGGATTATTTATGCTCTGTTTGGTTCAAAGGAGGGGAGGGGAGGGATTTAATGAAGACTCTGTTTGGTTCAAAGGAGGGGAGGGGAGGAAAAATAATTATCTTCTTGTTTGGTTCACAAGGAGAGGGAATGAATTTTATAATAAAATTACTTTTATACCCTTAGCCACATGCTAGTAGGAACTTTATAATTTTAAATTTAGAGTCAATAGTTAGATGTTTCAGACATTAGTCTTTAAATATAAAGATAAAAGATAAACAATTTCATCGATTGTGATTTCAAGATGCACAATGTCGCAAATTTTTTGGAAGTGGGCCGTGACAGTCATCGTCTATTTTCTTCTTCTCTCTGTTTTCTTCATGCATGACACAGATTTTCCTTTCCAGTCAGTGCTGCTTTAGATGAACATCGACCAATGTTGAAGAGTAATTTCAAGAGGTTTCTTATTGTGTGAAAGAAGGATGTTCTGTAGCTTAAGCGGTACAAATTTCGTCATAGCTGTTGGACATCGATGGTTAACATCTGAGTCTTATATTGTCGTACCAAGTTTGGAGGTGGTTCATGCATTGGTAGGCTGAGTTTGACTCCTTGAATTTTAATGAAAATGGAAAAATAAGAACTATTCAAATAATTTTACATAGTATATTCTGCTAAAGCAAGCATGACTTCAATTAATATTATAATAATCTAACTACACTTTTTTCCCTGTCTGGTGAAGTGTTCTTCTAAGGCTCTGTTTGCTACTGTATGTAGTTGTGCCATATATGCAAGGAGACAAAAACTAATTAGACATAATCTCTCATATATGCAAGTTTGTAAGAAAAAACCCAAGAAGCAAAAACAGAGAGATTAGGTTTTTTATTAGGATTTAGATTTAAAAGGGCAATTTAGTCCATTCACATTTAAAAATTAGTCATAATTTCTCTCCCCTCCAAATCCTCCCACTTTTGGAGGGGAGCCAAAATTGGCTCAGGAGGGGTGTTGCACCCCCCCATTTCCCTCCCCTCCCCTCCTAAAAAATGAACCAAACATGAAAAGTTTTAAAAAACCATTCCCCTCCCCTCCCCTCTCCTCCCCTCCATTTCCCTCCAACCAAACAAACCCTTAGGGTTTATCACAAACCCTAATCGTATCTTAATGTCTCACACAAGAAGAGATAATTGAAGAACACAAACTCAAATCACAATAATTTTTTAACTCAATAATCAAAGCATTATTTTTTCCCCATTAATCTATGCTCAACAAATCTCAATATAAATCTTCAAAATATTCTTCTGCAGAAAATAAATGGTGCCAATTGCAAAACTACTACATATGACTAAAATTGCCAAAACAAATATAATAGAACAGTCATCCTATACGATGCCTGCGTTGATAGAAGCGCCCGAATCATCTTGAATCGATGTTCTCATCACTTACACCCATATGTTTCTGATTTAAACAAAACTAGGGCCAACAGAAAAAGTGCCAATTACTTCACCCATACATCACCCATATAGTAGCTATCGAATGCTACAAATTAGGTTATATAGGGTTGCTTCAGGAGACAAGAAGCCAAATGAATAATTTTAGATTTTAAGACTTGATTTTTCAAATATACTTTTTCTCCTTTGCACACAAAATGAAACTACAGTAAACATTTTTATGCTTAGCACATTAATTAGAGGAAACTTGGAATTTTACCACAATGATAAATGTACATATTGAGCATATGACTAACTTTTGTATGTTTAAGGATGCAAAAATATAATGCACTTTGGTATGACCAATGAAAGATTTTGAATGTGTATGAGATTATTATTTAAATTCAATGCATCAAGACTTGGTTCATACAATATGCTTACAAATTCCAAACAAACTTTAATTGTTTTTCTTGGTTGCTAGATTGTCATGGTGAGGATTAGGGTGTGCAACCTTCTAGGAATTTCAACTACGAGTTATGGAGTATGTATTTGGAGTCCAATAGTGATGATACGTGAAGAATGAAGATGAATGCTTACAAAATCCAAACAAACTTTAATTGTTTTTCTTGGTTTCTAGAATCTTATGGTGAGGATTAGGGTGCACTAAAGATGAATGGTTATGGTTAAAGTTGCCTTAGTTCAACCTTCTAGTAATTTCAACTACGAGTTATGCAGGATGTATTTGGAGTCTAATAGTGATGACACACGAGAGCTAAGCAATCAAAATCGGTTTTTGGAACTAATCGGTCTAGGTCCTATTACCAATTTATCACCAATCAATCGCTGATTAATTGGCGACTAATTCCAATTTTAACTGCGTAGTGTGAGAGTCATTGTAGACGGTTAGGTGGATTGTCAAATACACATGAAAATGTATAGGTTTTTAGGTAAGTTGAAGATGGTGAATGCTAGAATTAAGTCTTTCTTGAAGCGACATCTTTCTTGATTTATTTAAATATAATAGGTTGTGATTTGATTTATTTTTATTTTTATGGAAAAGCCTTTATGACTTGTTCAAAACCAATATATTGCTCAATAACAAGAAAAAGCAATCGATGAATTTTCTCATCTATATATTTTGAAGATAGAAAAATAATTAATATTATTGACCATTTGATTCAGAGAAACAATGAATCTTTAACTAGCAAAGTGAAATGTCATTATGCTAACATAATTTGATACTGTTAACCATCTTTCGTGGAGTTGGAAATTTTCTTTGTGAGGAATTTGTTTGTCAAATGGTTTACTGTTCTAAATCTAATGGTGAAAAGAATTCCTTTTATTGCAAAAAGTAGCCTTGAAAAATATAAGAAAAAGATGCCATGATATTTTCTTAAGAGCATAATGCATAAGCCTCTTAGTACCACTACCGATATTTTCTTGAAGGAAAATCTTTGGTCTATCGTAGTGAAAGAAAGATTGATTAGAAAAAGAAAGGCAATTTTCACCATGTCATGGTGAACGAAAGGGTGAGCACTAAAAGAAAGAGAAGTTTCACCAAGGAGGAAGATAAACGATTTTTATTTAAAAATCATTTGAAGGGGACATCTCTGATAGTGTCCCAACTTCAATAGTTTCTTAGAGATAATTTCCATCGATTCTAAATGGACCAATAACATGTTATAACTTATTTAGGGTGTTGTCTTGATGTTGGAAGGCCTTAGCGGTTCTGTTAAGCGGAGAGTCAGTTTAATTTTGGATTAACTAAGTGAAATGACCTAGAGCGTAATTGATGGAGTTTCTATATATTTGTGACATACAAGTTTAAGGCAGTTTAGCATGCATAAGTGTCCTTTGGATGGGGATTTGATTTGGTGGGGGATGGAAGGATAATTATGATTTGGGATATTGGATTGAAAGATGAATATTGGAAATTTCATCTTTCATTTCAGATAGAAATTGCCTTACGTATGAAGATCAAAACATCACTAAAATCTCGTCGCTTGCATAAGTGGTGTTACCTTCATTATTGGACACTATTCTGGTTTGTAGTACTTGGTGCAGAGTTCAATCGCAAAGTCGCTACAATAGTAAGTACAATCGCGAAGTCGCTACAATAGCTTTAGGCATATACCTAAGCACTTTCTTATACCAGGGAAAACAATCTCATCTATCATGCAACTATATTTTCATAGTTCCCTAGCAACTAGCCTCATCTACTTCCGAATTCCAAATGTCACCTTAAGTATTAAGCTTTTTTTATTATTAATTTACTAAAATAATGGATTGAAAACTTGACATGATAACTGTATCCTATTGATAAATTTAAAGCTATGAGTTGCTCGTTGAACACGGTAAAGGAAGCAAAATAATGAAGGACTTGATCTTATTGATCAAAACTAAAGAAGCTCATTGAATTCATTGTTGCATACCAATGTCTTCAAGGGTGTGTTGGGTTTAATGTCTTGCATACTTATTCGGTGTGAAGGAATGATGGTGATACGAGTAGAGGGTTTGAAGTGAGGGATCGAAGCAGAAGAAATCTGCCAAGCAGCAACAACAAACAAAGAGAGCAGCAGTCAACTAAAGAAGCTCATTGAATTCATTGTTGCATACCAGTTTCATCAAGGGTGTGTTGGGTTTAATGTCTTGCATACTTATTCGGTGTGAAGGGAAGATGTTGATACGAGTAGAGGGTTCGAAGCGAGGGATCGAAGCAGAAGAAATCTGCCAAGCAACAACTACAAACAGAGAGAGCAGTAGTCAACTGCTGCCTCTCGGGTCTGGGAAGACTCGAGTACAGTCGACCGTCCCTTGGACAATCGACTGTGATGCGCGAAACAACATGTTTTGGGTCGGGTCTAGGGGATTCGTGTGAAGCCCAACTTCGTCTTCAGGTTAGATCGTACGACTCTAATTGTATGTTTATCTCTTTAGTATATACATGAGATGGTTATTGTATCAAGATATCTAAACTAGGATTTTCTCTAGATCTATATATTCATTGTAACAACTTCAAGAACGATATGATTCTATTAAGTGCCGAATAGAAGAAGATTCATCTGAGAGGTGAGAGATTTCTCCATTGTAAACAATAAGTAGTTTCAGTTAGGCTTAAGAGAGAATCGTGGTGAGAATTGTAATATTCTTGTATCTTCTCTAGTTGAATAACATCTCGGTTCTTCCCCCCCCCCCCGGATTAAGGTGAAAGTCCCAACTGGGACAATTCTTATGTGCTTTGTGTGATTGGTGTGATTATATTGATCATGTCGAAGACTCAACAAGATCCTCTAGAGAAAATAGTTCCCTAACAAGTGGGTATCAGCATCATGTTCTTGGTTTGTTCGAGTTTCTTGGAGAAGATGGCAGATCAAAAGACAAAAATCAAGCAGTGTGAACTTCAATCTATGGAAGGTGGAGAAGGACTTGCACCTTGCCCTAGAAGAGAAGAAGCCAACCGACATGAAGCAGCAGAAGTGAGATGAGATTTGTTTGAAGGCCTTGAGTTTAATCCAACTGCAATTGGTGGACGAAGTCAAGTGTAATATCCTTGAGGAGAAAAGTGCGGCGAGTCTATGGGTGAGACTCAAATATGACTACTTGGGATCGTCGTTGTTAGATCGGATGGACTAAAAGAGAATTTTTTTCGTTTCTCAATGAAGGAAGATGCCCATCTTCAAGATTATATTGTGGAGTTCAATAAGGTAATATATGAACTAAAGGCGAATAATGCTGATGATTTTAGCAAAGAGGATAAAGCTTTCAACTTGATATATTCACTGTCAGTTTTTTATGATCACTTGATAACTATTAACTACCATGCTACACAGAAAATCTGCCAAGGAGAAATTTACAGTAGCTCGGGAGATTAAGGGTTTGAAAGAAGATGAACTGATCTGTAGGGTGTTTGGTGGTGGATGGTGATACTTCAATTGAAAGGGATAGGACACACAAGGGTAAGATCCGTTGCCACCATTGTAGAGGAATTGGGCATTACAAGATAGACTGTCGCAAGTGGCTTTGTCAAAAGAGTGCTACTACAAGAGGTGATCAAGCCAACATAGCCAGTGCTACTGATCCAAGTGAACCTTGTAATTTTGATTTATGTCTTTTTTTCAAGTTCTTTAGATGTTGATTCGAGTTGGTATATTGATTCGGAGAGTTTTTCTCATATTTGCTTCGAGGGAAAGATGTTTCCTACTTACAAATCGACAACATGCTGTAGTGTGAGAACATGGACTGGTGAGATTTGTGAAGTGGCGGGTGAGGGAACGGTTGAATTAGAGATGCCAGATGGTAAAGGGTTCACACTAGAAAAGGTCATGCATATTCCAGTACTGAAGAGGATCTGATAATCTCGGGGTTGCAGGTACATAACTCGATGTGGAGTTTTGATAGTTTGGGAGAGTCGTCGTAAGGTGATGAAGGATAAGAGGGGGATTGGGCAGGGTCAGCACAATCTCTACCAGCTTTGTGGGAGCAAGAAAACTCGGCCGAGTGTTTGGAAGCCCATTGTTCTTAAAGCATCATCTAGTAAGCCATCACTAGAATCACCGAAGTGAGACTGCACTGTTCGAGAGAGCCTTGGGGTGGGAAGAGTTCGTGTCATAGGGATGGCGAACGGGTCGGGTTGACCCGTGATCCGCCCACTCTAAACCGGCCCGCTCATAAGTGGTTCGGGTCCGGGTTGAACCCATTTAGCACTACGAGTTGACCCGGGTCGCCAATTTCGTAGCTCCAACCCGCTAGAAGAGGTCATGCATATTCTAGTACTGAAGAGGATGTGATATTCTCGGGGTTGCAGGTACACAGCTCGAGGTGGAGTTTTGACAGTTTGGGAGAGTCGTCGTAAGGTGATGAAGGATAAAAGGGGGATTGGGCAGGGTCAGCACAATCTCTACCAGCTTTGTGGGAGCAAGAAAACTCGGCCGAGTGTTTGGAAGCCCATTGTTCTTAAAGTATCATCTAGTAAGCCATCACTAGAATCACCGAAGTGAGACTGCATTGTTTGAATACCGAGAGAGCCTTGGGGTAGGAAGAGTTCGTGTCTTAGGGATGACGAATTGGTCGGGTTGACCCGCGACCCGCCCACTCTAAACCGGCCCGCTCATAAGTGGTTCGGGTCCGGGTTGAACCCGTTTAGCGTTACGGGTTGAACCTGTTTAGCGTTACGAGTTGACCCGGGTCGCCAATTTCGCAGCTCCAACTCGCTCGATCCGACCCGCTAACCTGTTGACTTGGTCAAATCTGCCCGTAACCCGCCTGTTCGACCCGCGGGTTGGGAACCGTTGGACCTGCGGGTCAAACAGTTGACCTGCGTGGTTTGAACGTTTGACCCGTGTGTTGAACGTCTCCTAGCTAGTGCTGGCGCAAAACAGAGGGCCATTTTTTTGTTTTTTTGTTTTTGGATTTTTTTGAGTTTTTTTCTCTATAAAAACCCCTAACTTCAATCAAATTCTTACTCTCTTACTCTTTCTACTACTACTACTCAATTCAATCAATTTCATTCATCAAAGAAGCAAGCAACAAAAGAATTTACAATTTCGATCGTATCGAATTCGTGGTGATTCAACAACGCTTTCGACTACAAACTCCTTCAACAAAGAAGCTCTTTCTCTATTTTCTACGACTACCGGACTACGACTACGTCTGCTACACTTCTCAATCGACTACGTCTACTTCTACTGTTATTTTCTCTTTAATTTATATATACGATTATTCCCAGAGTACGGTATCAAAATTCACAACCTTCTCAGCTCTTTAATGTTGTTATAGTTCTAATTTTTTGTTACGAATTGTTTGTTGTTTTTTTTGCATTTCTCTCTCTCAACTCTCCTATTGTTTCTTAATTTTTTTTAAAACATATCTCTCCTAGATTGTTTTTTATTTTTTCGCATACACTATTAGAACACTATAAATTGTAATTTTTTCATATATATTATTGCCATGTCTAGATCACGAGGTAGCAGCCGTAGCCAAAGTGGACATGATTCCACCGGTTCTTCACGCCAGCCTCCAATAGTCTCACAAATACAGCCCGAATTTACACCGAATCCTATGGTAGGATCTTACGGTATCCCTGGATCACATGATATAGAAGAAGAAATGCATGATTTTGACACACAAACACAACAAACCGAATCCACTAGTAGTAGAAAAACTAGGGGAAAACTAGTGATTGACACAAATATTATGACTATATTCCCGAAGAGGATAATCGAGTGTAGGACATAAGATTTGTAAAACTTGTTCTAAGAGTCACAAATGAGGAAGGGTAAGGAAACAAGTATAATTAAACGACACATTTAAAATGTACACAAGGATCTATTACAAGACCAACCCGGTTAACAAAAAATCCACCCTAGGACCGGGCATGTAGATAGCCACCCATATGATCCCGAAAATGTTCGACGGGAAATGGCCCGACTAGTTATTAAGGACGAGTTACCTTTTTCCTATTTCGAGAGTAGGAACATAGAGGCATTTAACCAAATTGCACTAAATTGACATTTGAGAAGAATTCCTAGATTCACATTTGTATAGTTTTAAACTTGACAACGAATTGAGAGACAGTTTAATTGCACATTTGTATAGTTTAACTTGTAGAGTATTGCTAATTTTCGATTGTTGGAAAGGTTGTAACGATATTTCAATAATCGGCATAACTTGTCATTGGATCGATAGTGATTGGATGATTCAAAAGAGGATCATATCACTTGCGGCTTTGCCGTATCCCCATAGTGGTTTTGTAATTGCACATCGTATTTTAGAAGTTCGTGATATTTCTCATATTCGTGATAAAATTTGTTGTATTAGTTTTGATAATGCATATAACAATAATACTTCGATTAGTACATTAAAAACACAATTAGCTCCTCCATGTTTAAAAAAATTTCATGTTAGATGTGCATGTCATATTTTAAATTTATGTGTTCAAGATGCATTGAAAATAGCCAAACTATTTGTGCATAACATTAGAAATTGTGTACATTTTATCGCTTTAGGTGGCCCTATTGCTTCAACAATTTAAAGAATGGTGGGTATAAATTTTAGAAAATTTTCTGAAGATGTTAAACACCAATGGAACTTTACTTTTGATTTATTAAATATTGTTACTCAATATAAAAAGTGTATAAATAATTTGTCTTGCAAAAAATATGGAAAACTTTCAAATGACTCCCGTATCATGGTATTTTGCCGAATCTTTGTTACAATTTTTAGAACTTTTTAAAATCGCAAACTTTGAAAATTTCAAAATCTTATGCAACTACTTCTAGTAGTAATTTTTTTTCACTAATTACCTTGATGCAAATTTTAAATGATTGATGACATTTACATTGGTCATATTGTTAAACCCGCATACACTAAAATTTTAAAGTATTTTAGTCTTTCTCCTATGTTGTATTGTATTGCTACTGTTATGGATCCTCATATCAAATTAGCGGGTGCGAAGAGTTTGATTGAAATGTAATTTACTTTACTTGGAGATGAATCTGAAATTGATTGTAACACATTTTTTGCTTTCTTTGAAATGACATTGAATGACTTGTATGATTATTATGATAATTTTTTTGCATCTAGTTGTAGTTCTAGTATAGTTAGTTATTCTTCTTCAACTTCTACAGGTATAAGGGTAAGAGTAAATTAGACGATGCCATTTTTAATTTACTTGCTCAAATTCAATCAAAAAACCTAGGACTAATCGACCTAATGAATATAAATCGGTATAATCAACAAGATAGTGAGAGTTTTAATGCTAAGATTGATGTGTTACAATGGTGGAAAGAATATGAACATCTTTATAATATTTTTAAACATATGGCTAAAGATCTACTAACTCCTCCTGTCTCTTCAGTTGCTTCAGAAAGTGCATTTTCTACAAGTCGCGGAGTTCTAACAGATTACAGGAATCACTTGAAGCCCAAATCGTTGAAGATGCTCGTGTGCACGGAAGATTGGATGAAGGCTGAAGATAGGACTCAAGGAATCGGGGTCGACGCGTCAACACGTGGAAGCAACTCGCCCGAAGACCAACAACAACAATAGCAAATTGAAGACCAAACAACATCTAGCAAATTGTATGTAAAAAATTTGTAAAAAATTCATAGAAGTTCAAATGAATAATATATACAATTTTCTTTCACACTTTTACTCTTTGACCCTTATTATAATTATTTATATGTATTTTTTAATTTTTTCAGTCGAAAAAAATAATAACCCAAAATCGCTTAACTGGGCCAACCCGCGATCTGGATCGACCCGAAATGGGTCGACCCTAACAGGTTCGCGAGTCAACCAGGTCGACAATTTCATTTGCAAACCCGGTTCGCCCCGGCTCGGCCAGGTTAAGTTCGCGACCCGACCCGGACCCGCCTTAACTTAGGTTTGACTCGCGTGGGTCCGACCTTACCTGGCCCGTTCTTCTCGAATGCCACCCTTAGTCCGAGTCGCGGGTTGGCCCGGCTGAGCGATTTTGGGTTATAGATTTTTTTTCAACTCAAAAAAATCATATATATATATATATATATATATATATATATATATATATTTTAATAAGGGCTAAAGAGTGAAAGTGTGAAAGAAAATTGTATATGTTATTCATTTGAACTTCTATGAATTTTTTACAAATTTTTTACCTACTTCGGAAGAGTTGCTTCCACTTGTTAACGTGTCGACTCCGATTCCTTGAGTCCTATCATCAGCCTTCATCCAATGTTCCGTGCACACGAGTATCTCCAACGATTGGGGCTTCAAGCGATTCCTGTAATCTGTTAGAATCATGAAATTTGTAGAAAATGCACTTTCTGAAGCAACTGTAGAGGCAGGAGGAGTTAGTAGATCTTTAGCCATATGTTTAAGAATATTATAAAGAGGTTCATGTTCTTTCCACCATTGTAGCACAACAATCTTAGCATTAAAACTTTCACTATCTTGTTGATTATACCAATTTAATTCATTAGGTAGATTAGTCATAGGTTTTTTTGATTGAATTTGAGCAAGTAAATTAAATGTGGCATCGTCTAATTACCCTTACCTCTAGAAGTTGAAGAACAATAAGTAATTATTCTAGAACTACTACTAGATGCAAAAGTTCTATCATAATAATCATATAAGTTATTCAATGTCATTTCAAATAGAGCAAAAAATGTGTTACAATCAATTTTAGATTCATCTCCAAGTAAAGTATAATACATTTCAATCAAACTCTTCGTATCCGCTAATTTGATATAAGGATCCAATTGTAGCAATACAATACAACATAGCAGGAGGACTAAAATACTTCAAAAATTTAATGTATGCGGGTTTAACAATATGACCAATGTAAATGTCATCAATCATTTCTTGAAAAGTTTGCATAATAGTAATTAGTGAAATAAAAATAATACTAGAAGTAGAATCATAAGATTTTGAAAATTTCAAAATTGCGGTTTTAAAAGGTTCTAAAAATCGTAACAAAGATTCGACAAAATAGCATGATTCGTGAGTCCTTTGAAAATTTTCCATATTTTTGCAAGACAAAAATCATTTATACATTCTTTATATTGAGTAACAACATTTAATAAATCAAAAGTAGAGTTCCATAAGTGTTTCACATCCGTAGAAAATTTTCTACAATTTATACCCTTATTAAGCTTACACCATTCTTTAAATTATGGTTTTTAAATCTCGGATTTCGGACTCGTCTCGGCAATGGGTGTTTCGTCTCGGATCGGAGATATCGGAGGAGATCTCGGGAAAATGTGATCATATTGGATGTTCATTTCCTATACTCAATAAATATTTTTTTGTTACTAAATAAGATATTATATGTCCTACATGTCATTTATCATATAAAATACTGTATAATGTAACTAATGACATGAATCAATTACGGTAAATTTTTGCATAATTTAACAATAGTGTAGAAGAGAATGTAATATTTTCGCATAATATAACTAAATTGAATTTGCATTAATTAGAATAAATGTATTAGTTAATAAACTTACTTGACTTTGCATATATACAAAAAATAGCGATACGAAATCCTCACATTATTTTAGCTTAAAATCCTATATTGAAAGACATATATGCAAAAAGAAACAATTTTTAAAAATATATTCACAATAATATTTGTGTCTATTTCGGCTGATATTTCGCCAATTTCGACCGATATTTTGGTAATTTTGGTTGAAATCTACACATTTCGGTCCAAAACAATGTGGAGTATAAAATATGTGATTTCATATCAGCAAGCTAGCTGAAATGAAATTTTGGCCGAAATTTCGGCCGTATCAGAGGAAATTTAAAACAGTGCTTTAAATTGTTGAAGCATAGGGTCACTTAAAGCGATAAAATGTACACAATTTCTATTGTTAATGCACAAATGGTTCGGCTATTTTCAATGCATCTTGAACACATAAATTTAAAGGCTAAAATTGAAAAAACTCCCCTAAACTATCTCATATATGCAGAAAACCTCACTCACCTTTTTTCTATGCAGAAAACCACACTCAACTATAGTGCGAAAAACTACATCATGACTCCGTTAGGGTTCCGTTAGGCTAAAATTGAAAACCCCCCCTTAAACTATCTCATATATGCAGAAAACCTCACTCACCTTTTTTTTTATGCAGAAAACCTCACTCACCTTTTTTTAATGCAAGAAACCGCACTTAATTATGGATGCGAAAAACCACCTGTATAATGGAACCCTAACGGAGTCATGATGTGGTTTTTCGCACCATAGTTGAGTGTGGTTTTCTGCATAATAAAAAGGTGAGTGAGGTTTTCTGCATATATGGGATAGTTTAGGGGTTTTTTTCAATTTTAGCCAAATTTAAAATATGACATGCACATCTAACATGAAAAATTTCTAAACATGGAGGAGCTAATTGTGTTTTTAATGTACTAATCGAAGCATTATTGTTATATGCATTATCAAAACTAATACAACAAATTTTATCACGAATATGAAAGATATCATCACAAACTTCTAAAATACGATGTGCAATTACTAAACCACTATGGGGTACGGCAAAGCCACAAGTGATATGATCCTCTTTTGAATCATCCAATCACTAACGATCCAATGACAAGTTATGCCGATAATTGGAATATCGTTACAACCTTTCCAACAATCGGAAGTTAACAATACTCTACAAGTTAAACTATACAAATGTGCAATTAATATGCCTCTCATTTCGTTGTAAAGTTTAAAACAATCCGATTTGAGTGTGTTTCTAGGAATTCTTTTAAAATGTGAAAGGTAACTCCTCCTTAATAACTAGTCGGGCCATTTTCCGTCAAACATTTTTCGGATCATATGGGTGGCTATCTACATGTTCGGTCCTAGGGTGGATTTTTATGTTGGCTAGGTTGGTCTTGTAATAGATCATTGTGTACATTTTGAATGTGTCGTTTAATTGTACTTGTTCCCTCACCCTTTCTCCTTTTGTAACTCTTAGAACAAGTTTTACAAATCCTATGTCCTGCACCTGGATTATCCTCTTTGGGGATATAGTCGTAGTATTTGTGTCAATCATTAGTTTTCCTCCTAGTTTTTCTATTACTAGTGGGTTCGGTTCTAATGGTGTATGTGAAAAAATAAAAAACAATATAGGAGAGATATGTTGAACAAATTCTAAGAAACAATAGGAGGGTTGAAAGAGAGAAATGCGAAAAACCAACAAACAATTTGTAACAAAAAATTAGAACTACAACAAAAATAAAGAGTTGAGAAGGTTGTGAATTTTGATACCGTACTTCGGGAACAATCGTATATATAAATGAAAGAAAAAATAATAGTAGAAGTAGACGTAGTTGTAGTCTGGTAGTCGTAGAAAATAGAGAAATGCTTCTTTGTTGAGGAAGTCTGTAGTTGAGAGCATTCATGAATCACCACAAATTTAATACGATCGAAATTGTAAATTCTTTGTTGCTTGCTTCTTTGATGAACGAAATTGATTGAATTTAGTAGTAGTAGTAGAGAGAGTAAGAGAGTAAGGTGTGAAAAAATATATAGGAAAAAACCCAAAAAAAACGGATACCCAACGACTCTCTATTTGCGCCTATTTGTGCCAGCACCAGCCAGGGGCCGTTCGACACGCGGGTCAAACGGTCCACCCACGCGGGTCGACCGTTTGACCCGCGGGTCCAATGACTCCCAAATTCCGGGTCGAATAGGTGGGTTTGACCAAGTCAATGGGTTAGCGGGTCGGATCGAGCGGGTTGGTGCTACGAAATTGGCTACCCTGGTTGACCCGTAGTGCTAAACGAGTTCGACCAGGACTCGAACCGCTTATGAGCGGGCCGGTTTGGAGCGGGCCGGTCGCGGGTCAACCCGACCCGTTCGCCATCCATACCCGGATCGACCCAAAATGGGTTCGACTCTAACGGGTTCGTGGGGTCAACAATTTCATTTCCAAACCCGGCCCGGTTAAAGCTCGCGACCTGACCCGAACCCGCCCTAACTTGGGTTCGACCTGTGCGGGTCCGACCGAACCCGACCCGTTCGACCCGAATGCCACCTCTAGGAGGGTGACACCTCCATGATAACATCTACTGGGGTGTGCCCTTGAAGGGGGCATATAATTGGAGGAAAACAGGTGGAGATAGATTTAACTAGGAGAAGAAGTCATAGAAACGGGTTGTTTACAAAGCAAAGATGAATGGTCTAGAAGAGTTTAAATTACACGGGTGTGGATTCCTGCGTATGCAATCCAGGGTGGAGATTGTTGGGTTTAATGTCTTGCACACTTATTCGGTGTGGAGTCCTTGAAGGGGGGCATACGATTGGAGGAAAACAGGTGGAGATAGATTCAACTAGCAGAAGTAGCTATAAAAACGGATTGTTTGCAAAGCAAAGATGAAAGATTTAGAAGAGTTTAAATCACACAGGTGTGGAATCCTGCGTATGCAATCTAAGGTGGAGATTGTTGGGTTTGTCTTGCATACTTATTCGGTGTGAAGGGAAAATGGTGATACGAGTAGAGGGTTTGAAGCGAGGGATTGAAGAAGAAGAAATCTGTCAAGCAGTAGCAGCAAATAGAGAGAGCAACAGTCGACTGTTGGCTCCTCGGGTCTGGGTAGAGATAAACATACAATTAGATCGTACGACTCTAATTGTAAGTTTATCTCTTCAGTATACATCATATGGTTATTGTCTCAATATATCTAAACCTGGGTTTTCTCTAGATCTATATATTCATTGTAACGGCTCCAAGAACGATATGATTCTATTGAGTGCCGAATATAAGAAGAAAGTACTTCATCTAAGATGTGCGAGATTTCTCCATTGTAAACAGTTAGTAGTTCCAGTTAGGCTTGAGAGAGGGACATGGTTAGAATTGTAATATTCTTGTATCTTTTCTAGTTGAATAACATCTCGGTTCTTCCTCCCCGGATTAATGCGAAAGCCCCAATCAGGACAATTCTTGTTTGCTTTGCGTGAATGGTGTAATCTAGTATTTACTTGGTGGTTTGTATTGATCGTGTCGAAGACTCAACAAGATCCTCTAGAGGGAATAATTCCCTAATAGGGTGCATATTCCATTGATAACTCCAAATACTAACACTGGTAATTTCTCTCATAAAGAATTCCAAGTTTTTTCCCCAAATCACATCATATGAAGACAATGTCAAATTGCAAACTTTAGCTCCATATTTAATTCTCCTAATCTTGCTTTTGTTGAATAGAGCCTTATCAAGCCGATTAGTGCGCTTGCAGGTATCATATACAGGTAGTGTTGGCGTTGAACTCTCCATGGCAAAATATGTTTCCATATGAGGTCTTCCCTTCTGTAGCCTACAATACTCCCTGATGGGATGATATAATGATTGATTTTCCAATATGTTTCTCCATCATAGATCTATTAGTTGGATTGGTGATGGTAAGCAACGTGAAAGCACCTTAACAATAATCAAGATCTTGCTTCATTTGTAAAAGGGCACTGTAGAAGAAGACTATCACTGAAAACTCTATAAAGCAATCAGTTAATGTAAACAGTGAGTAGGAACCACTTATTTTATATAGAGAAGTCACAAGGTGTAAGATCCTTATATTTTAGCAAAGCTCATGCTCTAATGTTTCTCCTATTGGATCTGTAATGATCACTACCAGGCAATCTTCACTCTCCCGCCCTCCCCAAGAAGAATTTGAATCAATTTCATGTAATAACCAAGAGGGATGTCTTAGTCCCACTAGATATAATAATACTCCATGGAGACTAAAAACTATTTTATAATGATAACATAAAAAATTCTACCAATATCGCAAGTTTAGATATTTTTAAGCTTGACTTGGGTTCACCCCATATGTTGAATAATTGGATAACCACATTGTAGTTCAATAGGAACTAGTCAACTACTACACATTGTTGTCAAAACCATCATACAAGTGTGGCCATTTGCCTAAGCCAGTTGAGTCGCCTTCACCAAAATTGATTTTCTGTGAGATTTGCAACAAGTGCCAATTAACTCTCTCTATCAAGTGTTCCGTACTTGGTTGCAACTTTTCGGACCATATCTTCATCCTCAAACTATCTCACGAAGGCACTTTGTGGAAAACAAACAAAGTAAATACTTAAAAAAACTTACTCAGTTTGATGAATGTTTGTTGTATCCCTCATTCAAAACAACACCAAATATGGTCCCTCTCTCCTTTAAATGAGGCACCATATCATTAATGGCTCCAGTGGAAGAATAGAAGAATGGAGTGGGTGAAGGAGGAAAGGAACAGTTAATTTAATTTCAAAAATATTATTTTGAAAGAGGAAGGAGAAAGAAAAAAAAAATAATCTTATTTAAAATTTTGAATTTGGATTCCTTAAAATTTTGAATTTGGATTCCCAGCTAAAGCTCACTCTTGCTCAATGTGGCAAGTGTAGTGGTAAGTGTAAAGTTTTTTTTGGGCCAAAAAGGCCTAAAAGAAGCAAAGTCAAACAAGAAATCACATGGGTTAGCTCTTTAAAGTTGTTATACTTTAAAGCTGGTTCAGATACTTTAAGGTAAGTATTGAGAAGCTACCGTAAGAACAAAAAAAATGATAGGATGCAATAAGACAAAAATGATAGTTTTAGAACCCGTCGCCGTACACAAGGAATCAAAATTCTCGTAAGAACTCCACTCAAAAATGTTTTGCATACTAATAGTGTTAGGGATTTCTACCGAAAACCCCACCTAGGATCTTGTTGAGTTATTCGATGCAATCAACACAAACCACCAAGCACATATGAGATCATACCAAACACACCAAAGCACACACAAATTTGTCCCGGTTGGGACTTTCACCTTAATCCGGGGGAGAAGCCCAAGATGTTGTTCAACTAAAGAAGATACAAGAATATTACAATTCTCACCACGATCCTCTCTCAAGCCTCACCAACAAGAACTAGTTGTTTACAATTCGAGAATCAATCAATCTCTCTTTCAATGAAGTACTCTCTCTTGGCTCTCAATGGAGGCCAATAACAACAATATATAGAGATCTAGAGAAAACTTAGTTTGATATCTTGATACAACAGCCATTAGATGTTACTGAAGAGATAACCCTACAATAAGAGCCGTACGATCTGACTTGAAGAGTAAGTTGGGCTTCTCACGAATCACCAAGACCCGACCCAAATTATCAATCAGCTCCGCTCGCGGTTGACCGCACCACAAGGTTGGTCGATCGTCCCCCTCTCGAGAACTTCTGCAGAGTTGGGCGGTCGACCGCACCCCAAGTACGGTCGACCGCAACTCCATCTGCTGCTACAGTTGCTGACTGTTTCGCTTGCTTCCACTCCGTCTCCGAACATCTCGATTCCTCCACCGTCTCATCGTCTTCTTATCCAACATAGTATGCAAGACATAAACCCAACAAATAGATATAAAATGCCTTTTGTACTTTTTTGGGAGTTAACAATCATTGTCGAACAATTATTTTTTGGTTGTGGTGTTTTACAAAATAAGACAACGGAGTCTTACGGTTGCTACAAGCATTTTTGCAATCCGTGTGTTTTACTGTAGTACCGACAATGGCGGAGCCAGGATTTTCATCCAGCGGTAGCGAAATCATAAAAACCACAAATTTATAGAAGTCTTAAACATCCACAGCACAATCATATTACAAAAGCAATTAAACAAACATTGTTATATTACAAAACTCCCCTACGCGACTTCATATTTTGAAACCTTTTAATGATATCATCATTTTTGATTGACTTCAACATCCTTTTCTCGACATATGCAATCAAACATTCATTAAACCATTAATCTCCCATCTGGTTGAGCGAAGTTTTTATAAGCTTCATAGCTGAAAATTCTCTTTCACAGGTTGACGTTGCCACCGGTAGGAGTAATGCCAACTTCATAAGTAAATACACCAATGGATAAACAATGTCTTCTAGTTTGAACCATTTTTTGAGTCAAATCATTAATTCCAATCAGATTAGAAAACTCATCAGCATGTGTGACATCTTCAAGGTATGTATCAAGTTGGAAACTTAAAGCCATCAAATCAGTAGGAGAAAAATCAACTGGGTAAAACTTTGCAAATTGCAGTAGCTTTACCTTATCAAAAGCAGAGAATGAATCTCTTGGATCAAGACAAGCAATGCACAACACCAACTGGGTATTTACTTCATCGAAGCGATGGTTCAACTCTTGAAGTTGGATGTCGATCACTGCATAAAATATCTCTACACGGTAATGATGAAGGTTTGTCAGTTCCTCGGCTCGACGATGTGATCTCCCAGGTGCTACAAAAGTTTCATCCATGTTTGGAAATGAAATTTCATTTTTCTTGCAAAACTCACAAACTTCTTCTAAGAAAGACTCCCATTCGTTTTCCCTCAATTTCTGTAATTGTCTTTTGGTTACACCCGGTGGCGGAGGGAGTGAAGGGCCAGGGGGAGCAGCCGCTCCCCCCTCAATTTCGTCACATTATTAAAAAGCCCAATACATAAAAAAATCTGCTCTCCCTCATTCAGCCCAAATCGTTCCCCTCCCAGGTCCAAGCCCAAATCTGCTCCCACTCAGCCCAAAATGAAAATTTGCTCCCACTTCCCCTCTTCGACTTTGACAGTTCGATGCCTCCCCTTCTTTCTTCTTTTCTTTCTTTCTTTCTTTCAGTGCTTCAAAATTTGAAACCCTAGCTCTCAGCCTCTCCCAATCTCTCCTTCTAGCCTCCAGGCCCTCCACCAAAACCCTAGGCTCCCTACCTCTCTCTTCTTTCTTCTTTTCTTTCTTTCTTTCCAGGCTCCAATCTCCATCATCTACCGAACCGAAACCCTAGCTCGTAAATCAAAATCCATCATCATTCGAAGCCCAGGCCAAGCCCAATCCCCTCCCAAGTCGACGTTAGATGTCGTCGTCACTCGTCGGATTCTGAGAATCTCAAAGGTCAGTGATTTTTTTTTGTGAGAATTTTTGTTATGTTGTTTGAGTTTGACCATGGTTTTTTGTTTGACAATGTAAGTAAAGAACTAAAGATCAATTTTGTTGTGTTTGAGAAATTAGGAATTTTGGTTGGTGACAGTCAGAGGCGAAGGCAGTAATGAGAAATTAGGATTTTTGGTTGGCTTCTAAGAGGATTGGAAGGAGTTTAATTGTTAAAGGATTTGAAGAAAGATCTGCACTTTTGAAATTATGGTTAGTTCTTATCCTCCTTCCACTAAATTTCATTGTATATGACTTATTAGAGTTTAATGCCTTGTATTGCTCATCTTTGTCATTGTGTTTTCTTTGACATTATCACAACGTCAGTATTAACTCTCGTCTAAGTTACTAATTTCCACAGGATTGACCTTTTGTGAATGGATTTGGTTCAATTTCCATTAATGTATGTTCAGTTGTTCGATCACTAGCCAGTTCATCGATTGTTCATAGAGGTTGACAGGGTATTCTTGATTGATTGTTCGATCACTAGCCAGTTCATCAATACCATATATGATTGATTGTCCATGTGAAATATCTGTCCATAAAGATATTACTATACATCTTATATCAAAAAAATATCTATTGTGTTATTTCTATTATTTCTATTATGAACATCATCTAATATGAATTAATATCCTTTGATCAACAACTGAACTGAGTCAATATATAGACACTTCAATATATAGGTTCTAATGTGTAGCAACTAAATTAGGGATTTATAAGTTAGATTTTTGTTTGATACTAATTTAAATTTTGAACAATATTCAAATAGTTATGGATAAATTTTTGAAAAGAAAATCAAGGGAGGAAGGTGATTCAAGTGTTCGTCCTCGTGTAGAGCTGAACGTTGATGAACTTGCATCTGATCCTGGAAATAGAAAAATATTTATTCCTTTAATGCTAATGATAGAGAGATAATTTGAAGGCATTATTGGTAAAAAGGTCCGTTTCAACCAAAGTCCCAGGTTTTCCCTTCTAGGAATTTTGGCAAAAAAAAAGAAAGTTTTTTCCTAATTAATTTTTTCCTAATCAAATAGGAGTTGGTTGGAGTATAGTGTGTCTAAAGATGCGGCATTCGGTTTATGTTGTTATTTATTCAAGCCAGAAAGTGGTTCTCAAAGTGGTGGTGACAAGTTTGTTGGTGAAGGATTTACAAATTGGAAGAAAGGGCCACACAAATTCAAAGAATATGTAGGAGGTCATAATAGCATTCATAATTCGTGCATGAAGAAGTCTTGATTTAAATCAAAGACAACATATAGATGTTCAGTTGGTAAAGCAATTAGACAAAGTCCGAATGGAGTATCGCACGCGTTTACTTGCTTCAATTTAAGTTATTAAATTGCTTTTGCGTTAAGGATTTCCATTTCGAGGACATGATGAATCTGATGAATCAGATAATCGGGGAAACTTTCTTGAAGTACTAGAGTTTTATGCTGAAGATAATGAAGAAGTGAAAAAAGTTGTTTTGAACAATGCTCCAGAGAATAATAAGCTGACATCCCAATGATTCAGAAGGATATTGTGAAAGCAATTGCAGCTGAGATCACAAATATAATCATGGATGATCTAGGAAGTGATTTGTTCTCTATTTTAGTTGATGAATCTAGAGACATATCTGTGAAAGAACAAATGGTTTTATGCCTTCATTATGTGAATAAAAAAGGTTGTGTCGTTGAATGTATCCTTGGAGCGGTACCTGTTTCTTCTACAACTGCTATATGTTTGAAAAAGGCAATTGATATTCTTTTTGCTAATCATGGGTTGAGTATATCACGATTGTGTGGACAAGGTTATGATGGAGCTAGCAACATGAAGGGTGAATATAATGGTCTCAAAACCTTGATTATGAGAGAAAATCAGTCTGCCTTTTATGTTCATTGTTTTGCTCATCAATTACAGTTAGCACTTGTTGGTGTTGTTCATAAGCATAGGACTATTGCCACATTCTTCAACTTAATTACCAAATTGTGCAATATTGTTGGAGGTTCAGCAAAACGACATGATATTCTTCGGGATAAACAGTTTGAGAGATTGATTGCGGGAATAAGTAGTGGTGAAATTGAAACAGGGCGAGGATTGAATCAAGAAGCTACACTAAAGTGCTCAGGAGACACATGTTGGGGATCGCACTTTAATACTCTTTTGAGTGTTAATTCACTTGTTCCTCTCAATAGTAGAGGTACTTGAAGTTATTGATGAGGATGACTTTACTTGGAGATGCAAATATGCTATTGAAGTTATTTGATTTTGAATTTGTATTTAATTTGCATTTGATGAGAACCGTATTGGGAATCAGTAACGAGTTATCTTAAGCATTATAGAGAAGGGACCATGACATTCTAATAATGCAATATCATACTTGAGATAACTTGGTCCCTTCTCTGTAATGCAATGCATTATTAGAATGTCTTGGTCCCTTCTCTGTAATGCAATGCATTATTAGAATGTCTTGATTCCCAATACGATTCTCATCAAATGCAAATTAAATACAAATTCAAAATCAAATAACTTCAATAGCATATTTGCATCTCCATTTAAAGTCATCCTCATCAATAACTTCAAGTACCTCAACCATTGAGGGAAACAAGTGAATTACACTCAAAAGAGTATTAAAGTGCGATCCCCAACGTGTGTCTCCTGAGCGCTTTAGTGTAGCTTCTTGATTCAATCCTCGCCCTGTTTCAATTTCACCACTACTTATTCTCGCAATCAATCTCTCAAACTGTTTATCCCGAAGAATATCATGTCATTTTGCTGAACCTCCAACAAAATATTGTACAATTTGGTAATTAAGTTGAAGAATGTGGCAATAGTCCTATGCTTTTGAACAACACCAACAAATGCTAACTGTAATTGATGAGCAAAACAATGAACATGAAAGGCAGACTGATTTTCTCTCATAATCAAGGTTTTGAGACCATTATATTCACCCTTCATGTTGCTAGCTCCATCATAACCTTGTCCACGCAATCGTGATATATACTCAACCCATGATTAACAAAAAGAATATCAATTGCCTCCTTCAAACATATAGCAGTTATAGAAGAAACATGTACCGCTCCAAGAATACGTTTAACGACACAACCTTTTTTATTCACATATGAAGGCATACAACCATTTGTTCTTTCACGGATATGTCTCTAGATTCATCAACTAAAATAGAGAACAAATCACTTCCTAGATCATCCATGATTACATTTGTGATCTCAGCTGCTATTGCTTTCACAATATCCTTCTGAATCATTGGGGATGTCAGATTATTATTCTCTGGAGCATTGTTCAAAACAACTTTTTTCACTTCTTCATTATCTTCAGCATAAAACTCTAGTACTTCAAGAAAGTTTCCCCGATTATCTGATTCATCAGATTCATCATGTTCTCGAAATGAAAATCCTTGACGCAAAAGCAATTTAATAACTTTAATTGAAGCAAGTAAACGCGTGCGATACTACATTCGGACTTTGTCTGATTGCTTTACCAACTGAACATCTATATGTTGTCTTTGATTCATTAAATCAAGATACTTCTTCATGCACGAATTATGAATGCTATTATGACCTCCTACATGCTCTTTAAATTTGTGTGGCCCTTTCTTCCAATTTGTAAATCCTTCACCAACAAACTTGTCACCACCACTTTGAGAACCATTTTCGGGCTTGAATAAATAACAACATAAACAGAATGCAACATCTTTAGAAATCCTTGACGCAAAAGCAATTTAATAACTTTAATTGAAGCAAGTAAACGCGTGCGATACTCCATTCGGACTTTGTCTGATTGCTTTACCAACTGAACATCTATATGTTGTCTTTGATTAGGAAAACCAATTAGGAAGAAACTTTCTTTTTTCGTTGCCAAAATTCCTAGAAGGGAAAACATGGGACTTTGGTTGACACGGACCTTTTTGCCAATAATGCCTTCGAATTATCTCTCTATCATTAGCATTAAAGGAATAAATATTTTTCTATTTCCAGGATCAGATGCAAGTTCATCAACGTTCAGCTCTACACGAGGATGAACACTTGAATCACTATCCTCCCTTGATTTTCTTTTCAAAAATTTATCCATAACTGTTTGAATATTGTTCAAAAATTAAATTAGTATCAAACAAAAATCTAATTTATAAATCCCTAATTTAGTTGCTACATTTTAGAACCTATATATTGAAGTGTCTATATATTGACTCAGTTCAGTTGTTGATCAAAGGATATTAATTCATATTAGATGATGGTCATAATAGAAATAACACAATAGATATTTTTTTGATATAAGATATAGTAATATCTTTATGGACAGATATTTCACATGGACAATCAATCATATATAGTATTGATGAACTGGCTAGTGATCGAACAATCAATCAAGAATACCCTGTCAATCTCTGTGAACAATCGATGAACTGGCTAGTGATCGAACAACTGAACATACATTTATGTGTCATGTCCATGGAAATTGAACCAAATCCATTCACAAAAGGTCAATTCTGTGGAAATTAGTAACTTAGGCGAGAGTTAATACTGAGGTTGTGATAATGTCAAAGAAAACACAATGACAAAGGAGCAATACAAGGCATTAAACTCTAATAAGTCATACATAATGAAATTTAGTGGAAGGAGGATAAGAGCTAACCATAATTTCAAAAGTGCGGATCTTTCTTCAAATCCTTTAACAGTTAAACTCCTTCAAATCCTCTTAGAAGCCAACCAAAATCCCTAATTTCTCATTACTGCCTCCGCCTCTGACTGTCACCAACCAAAATCCCTAATTTATTTCTCAAACACAACAATATTGATCTTTAGTTCTTTACTTACATTGTCAAACAACAAACCATGGTCAAACTCAAACAACATAACAAAAATTCTCACAAAAACAAAAATCACTGATCTTTGAGATTCTCAAAATCCGACGAGTGACGACGACATCTAACGTCGACTTGGGAGGGGATTGGGCTTGGCCTGGGCTTCGACTTGGCCTGGGCTTCGAATGATGATTACGAGCTAGGGTTTCGGTTTGGTAGAGATTGGAGCATGGAAAGAAAGAAAGAAAAGAAGAGAGAGGTAGGGAGCCTAGGGTTTCGGTGGAGGGCCTAGAGGCTAGAAGGAAGGAGATATTGAGAGAGGATGTGAGCTAGGGTTTCAGATTTTGAAGCACTGAAAGAAAGAAAGAAAAAAAAGAAGAAAGAAGGGGAGGCGTCGAACTGTCGAATTCGGAGAGGGGAAGTGGGAGCAGATTTTCATTTTGGGCTGAGTGGGAGCAGATTTGGGCTTGGGCCTGGGAGGGGAGCCGATTTGGGCTGAGTGAGGGGGAGCAGATTTTTTTATGTATTGGGCTTTTTAATAATGTGACGAAATTGAGGGGGAGCAGCTGCTCCCCCTGGCCCTTCACTCCCTCCGCCACTGGTACACGATGCTGACAAAATCGTGCATGAAGCTATAGTGGCTGTCATGACCTGTAGCAACCATACATATGGTGGCTACAAGCATTTTCGCAATCCGTATGTTTTACTGTAGTAACTGATGGTGACAAAGTCGTCCATGAAGCTACAGTGGCTGTCATGACCTGGGTAACATGTAGAATTTGGTGTTGGCATATCAAAGAGAAGTTGCTCAGAAATCTTCATCGCAAAGACTAAATAGATTTTGAAGAAGTTGATGTTCACCCATTGCACGTCTTTCAATTGGAACAAGGCATGGATGGAATTTAGAACCGGCATTAGGATACCCGACAACCACAAATGAGTAAATAGAATGTACAAGAGAAAAAAGCTTTTTGGTGCTGACATTTTTTTAAGGCAAAAAAACTTTAGACATCAGGGTACACAAAGGAGTGAAAGCATGAATGTCGTCCTCCATAAGTTCTTGAATCGCAACATGACCCTCTTAGATATGGTTGGACTTTTCCAGTCAGCTATTGCTAGTGCTCTCTGCAATGAGGCTGGGGATGAATGCAGAAGCAATCAGTTCACAGAGTACATAAGTCCTATTGCACTCAATTCAGCAACGTTTGCATCAAAAGTTTTCTCCCTAAATAAGTTGTTCTGGTAGAGGTGGATATTCTAGAGTCCTACCAGTACAAAGTTATTACAACCACTGTTTTTAGGAACAAATAACAATCTATGGTTGTGGATCTACTCCATGGAACGAATGTTGACTTTTAGTTGCATGAATGTTGAATCTAGATGTATACCTTGTCGGCGTATCTATGTAATTCTGATAAATAGTGGCTTTCAATTCATTCCAAAATTTTGTGTTTTGAATCGATGGACCAAGAAATGTAGATGGGTACTACCACCAAAGGATCTGTACTAGTCTGAGGCACTGTTCTAAAAATCGGTCTAGGCGGTGCCTAGGCGCTAGGTGGCCCCCAGGCGACTCGCCTAGGCCCTAGGCATTCGAAAAAAATGGTTTGGTCTATTGGGCAGGTCTAGGCGGGTCCACGCGGGTCTGGGCAGACCCGAATCATAAAATAGAGCTTAACCCGATCTGACCCAATCCAGACTCGTTTAAAGATAATTTTCCGGTCTAGAAGGAGTTAGAGACTTGGTTCATATTAGTAGTAGTAGTAGTTCTTAGGTGTGGTCTGGTTGTTTGTTTTCATTTTGAAGATTTATAGGATTATTATTCCGATATCAACTTATCAATGAAACGGGATGACAACAATCTATCTATATTCAAAAATATATATACTTATATAGCTACTACATATTTAAACAATCATCAGATTAGGAAGAGATGACTTCTTTATTTTTTCCCCAAAATTGTTTTCATAGAAGAACACACAACCCAACATTACAAATTGTAAGTTGGAGTTCACTGAAAACCACCAGTACAACACTATTTACCTCCAAGATATCAAATCTACCGATGCTTTTGATTATGAAAAGATAAGTCAATCCATATTTCAAAAGATACAGACTAGAACTAGTATAATAGTTTATTTTCTCGATACATCTAATTAAGACATTAAAAATTCTGATGGGAAGCAATACCTTATCATGACAAATAATTGCTCTACCAAAATCTGTTACCAAAACCAACACCTTGATTCAATTGTCTTTTAGACTATCTAAAGCTCATCTTGCAATAACAAGGAGAAAAATCAAGAGTCAGAATGATGGACAATAAAGAGCATGATAATGCATAATGGAACAACAAAATAGAACCAAAAGATAAATTGGGGCAAAAATAAACTAAACTAAAATAAATAAATAAATAGTAAAAAATGCCTAGCGCCTAGCCGCCTAGGCGCGCCTCCGCTTACAAGGTCTAGGCGCTAGGCCCCCTTCGGCCGTCCGACTACCGGCTTGCGACTTTTAGAACACTAGTCTGAGGTTGATGAGTCTGCAGCAGCTACATACCAAGACCTTGTAAAGAACACAAAATGTTTTAGCATTGAGAGAACTTCAAAAAGGCTTCAAAAAGGATATCGCAAACCAATTTCTACTAAGCTTTAGCAGGATATACTTTTTTTTTCCACTGAAGATCTTGACAAATGACTGTTTGAGTCACATCTACCGGCCATAAGTTTGGTATCAATAAAACACATATTATAATCCTCAATTTAGTATTTGATAGGTAAATGTGGAATTATTGGTGAAATTCAAATTTTAAAATAAGAAATTAAATGAAAGTGCTCATATAGACTTTTTGGTTAAATAGGTCAAAAGAGATGAAAAGTGCTCAAAAAGAACTTCAAAAAGGCTTCAAAAAGGATATCGCATTGAGAGAACTTCAAAAAGGCTTCAAAAAGGATATCGCAAACCAATTTCTACTAAGCTTTAGCAGGATATACTTTTTTTTTTCCACTGAAGATCTTGACAAATGACTGTTTGAGTCACATCTACCGGCCATAAGTTTGGTATCAATAAAACACATATTATAATCCTCAATTTAGTATTTGATAGGTAAATGTGGAATTATTGGTGAAATTCAAATTTTAAAATAAGAAATTAAATGAAAGTGCTCATATAGACTTTTTGGTTAAATAGGTCAAAAGAGATGAAAAGTACAATATTAATTTACCTCATTTCTGAATAATTCCCAATATTTCTTTCCAAAAAGGAATAGAATAAAAAAGTTGGACTTTCAAATCTAGATTGATGATCGACTCTCGCTGTTGATGGTTGATTGTCAGTTTTCTCAAAAAAGTCGAGAGCATTGACAGTCGATTCAAAATGAATAGATACGACTAGTCAATTATGTCGACTGGTCTATCACTCGACCGGTTGACTGTCAATTCTGTCAATTGACAGTCGGTCGTTTGTGATGCAGTGCAAGCTGATAGAAAGATTGCGCACTTTATCTTGATGTTTGGACTACTTTTGAGTTTCTTGCTTAATTGCTTTGAATGTTTTTGAATTTTTCTAGGAATCTTTTTGTTTGTTTAAGTCTTTCAAACCAGTTTGTGTTGAATGATAGTCATAATAGTGGAGTCTAGTGCCAAGGAGGGAAAACCTGAATATTATGACTATTATGAATGTTTTAAGAGTTATAACTCCTTTTATCTTATTCTCCTTCTCTTTGTGAGTTCTGAAAGTCTGCAGTTTATTCTTCATTTTCTCCTCATCAATTTGTCAATTGACAATGTCAACTAACAATCAACCATTCCTTTTTGACAGTCGACTACTAGTTTCTTATTTGATATATATATATATATATATATATATATATATATATATATATAGGGAAATGCTCCATTGAAAACGGGTCTAGTAATCACGGGTTGGAAAACACCAATCTGAGCCGTTGGATCGCTCATGATCGTGATCAGCGGCTCAGATCGAGCTCCCCATAACCCGTTTCAATTGATCAGCGGAGGGTTATTTTGGGAATTTCGTCTCAAATAACTCTTCGCTGAACAAATTCTAAAAAAATTGATATAACCTAGGCCGTTGTTGGGAACAACAGCCTAGGTTATAAAAAATTGAATTATAGGCCCTTGTTTGGAACAATGGCCTTGTTCTAAATTTTTATAATCTAGGCCGTTGTTCCCAACAACGGCCTAGGCTAGGCTATAAAATTTCTATAAAAATTTTATAGAATTTTTATAGAAATTTTATAGCCTAGGCCGTTGTTGGGAACAACGGCCTAGGTTATAAAAATTTAGAACAAGGCCGTTGTTCCAAACAATGGCCTATAATTCAATTTTTTATAACCTAGGCCGTTGTTCCCAACGAACAACGGCCTAGGTTATATTCATTTTTTCAGAGCGAATCAGACGGAGAGTTATTTGGGACGAAATTCCTAAAATAACCCTCCGCCACTTAAGTGATATTGGGTGATGGGCGGAGGCGATCTGAGCCGCTGATCATGATCAAAAGCGATCCAACAGCTCAGATTGGTGTTTTCCAACCCGTGAAAACAAACCCTTTTTCGATGGAGCATTTCCCATATATATATATATATATATATATATATATATATATATATATATATATATATATATATATATACAAGGAAAATCAAATTTGTACCTCTAAATTTATCACCTTGTAAGATCATTTACATAGATTTAAATAAAAAAGTATTCTCTTGGATTTTTAAAAATAAATTCCATGAGAATAAAAAATACCTTGTAATACCTTCTAAATTCCTCACATAGGTTAAATAAAAAGTACTCTGCTAGAGTTACTTGATTTTTGATTGCATGTGCCAACCTGATATCTTTATTTGGTGGTTACTTTATTTTTCAAAATTGATATTTGAGATTTTTTTATTTTAGGATCTTGCCAATTGAGTCTTAATATTTTCTCCATGCTTTGGATCTTGTTATTTTTGGCTTTATACTTTAAATCATGCGAATCTTGCTTTTGTGCTATTCATTCGAAATTTGAATTTCACAAATAATTCCACATTTGCTTCTCACATGCTACGAAGGATTAGAACAATTTGCACGAGTTTTATCGATACCAAACTTAGGATCAATATTCTCCTCCTTTTGGTTTGGACAAAACACGTAAAGAATTTGCAAATCCCTTCCTCTCCTGTTACTGTAGTAAATGTGTGAGGAGTTGATGATATCAAATGCAAAACTATATGATAATAAGCTAATGTGAGTGCACAAATGTAGTAACAAAGATGAGATTCAGCATGACTATAAATTTCTACATATTTCATCGAAGTAGTAGCAAAACATACATGAATTCAAGTGGAAACATTAATACATCATGTTAAACAAGCAACTAGAAAGCTAGTTAACTAATACAATACATCATCGACTAACATAAAGATAAGGGTAAATAGCACAAAACTCACTTTTAATGAGGGGTCAAAGCACATAACTACCTAAGGTGGGTACGATGTTAGTATTTCCCTTCGTTTTAAAGTTACGTGCAGTGCATGTATTTTGTATATGATAAAAATACCCTTATATTAAATTATGGGTTCAGTTTGAGTTTGGGTTTCAAGTTTCAGATGTCGGGTTTCAATGGTTTTGTTGTTGGGTTGGATTCAAACATGTAAGGAGTATAAGAGGTAGAAGCAGAAAAGAGAGAACAACAGGCGAAGAAGGTGCGAAGGAAGAGATGAGATCAGATTGTTGGGTTGGGTTTATGTCTTGCATAGTCAATCCGATAAGAAGAGAAGACGATGATGCGAGAGAGGAATCGAAGCGACGTAGGGAAGAAGCAGCAAGCGACAACATCGGAGAGCAGCGCAGGTAGCAAGCAACAAGCAGTCGACTACCATTGCTCTCTGTTTTGGTCCAGACCAGTTGCAGTCGATCGCATCTGGGTAGCGGGCAGTAGATGGGCTGGGTCTTGGTGATTAGATTAAAGCCCAATTGTTCTCCAGGTTAGATCGTAGGCTCTCCTTGTATGGTTATCTCTTCAGGATACATCGAATGGTTATTTGATGTTAACCATAAATAGAGAATTTTCAAAGAATATTATTAAGTTTACCAACACGTAATGCAGATTAAGTTGGAAATTATAACTATTAATTGGTTTGATGGATTTTCAAGATGTGAAATAGTTTAACAAGCCCAATTAAAAGTTCAATCCCATCAATCAACAATAATACTTAATCGTTCTTAGCATGTAAGATATTCAATAAAGATTTGTACACTAATAGGCAAGAAGAACACACACTCTCAATATTTGTGGACGATAGATAAATCAAATAATATTATAGAGATGATAGATGGTATCACAAATAAATGAGAAGTGGAAAGAATTTATTGGGGTTGCAGATTGTGTGTAGCTGCAGTGGGGGAGCACGAGGTTGCGGGACTGGGCAGTCGACGGCGTCGGCAGTTGATGGCAGCGATGGTGGCAAAGTCAATAGGGTGGCTGTCGGCAGGGGGGAGGCCGCAGTCGACAGAAGTTGCTGTGGTGGTTGAAGAGGGGGAGAAGGGGTGTCGATGGTCGGGATGATGGGGAAGTAGTGGTCGGTGATGGTGAAGGAGGAGGTTGGGTTGATGGGGGATCGACGAAGGCTGCCAAGGGTTCTGACGGTGCTTTGAGTTTCGAGGAAGGAGGGGTGCTGCGGCAGACAAGAGGTCGGAGTCGGGTGCGACGAGGAGGGGGGGTTGACGGTCGTGGTTACAGAGGGTGATGGGGAGGGGCGGCGTCGGGGGTGTTGCTTGGGATTGGGTTTCAGGATTCAAGAGGAAGAAGAAGATGGTGGAGAAGAAGAGGGGGGCTAGGGTTTGGAGTTGGGATTAGGGTTTATGATTTTAATTTAGGGATTTAGGGGTAGTTTTATAGTTTATTGCAAACCCTAAAATTTTATTAGGACTTCCCACAAACCCTAATAATTCTCTCAGTTATCTCACACAAAAAAGGGATGAAGTGCAATAATTCAACACAATAATTTTGTTAATCAAGAATATCATATCTTCTCATTATCCTCATGGCTTATATATAGGCTCAAAACAAATCCAAAACAAATCTCTCAAAAACAAACCTCTCAAACAAATCTCTCAAATAAAATTACATATGGCTAAATCTCAAAATAAAATTAAAACATAACTGATGTCCTCATCATTCTCTCCGGGTGGGAAAGGGCTTAATCCAGTCGAGTCAAAACCAGTGATCCTGTCATGGTGCTCTAGATCTAGATCTAAGCGTTGGAGCTCCTCACGATCACTCCAAGTGTCATCTGACTTCGGCTTGTTCTTTCACCTCACCAAATAACTATGAATACCACAATCTCTAGTAGAGAATATCTGATCATCTAAAATATTATCCAATTTTTCTGTCGGTGGGTAAGTAGTATCAGGTAAAAGGGGAAAATGTGGAAATTTCACCATTGGGCTGCAGGGTAGGCTCATCTATAAGAAAATTTGTAGGGTTAAATTATGGGCCTTCATAGAGTACTAGATCCTCAATATTAAAAGTCTTACTTATACCAAAACCTTCAGGGAGGTCAACGATATGCATTATCATTGATTTTATGCAGAATTTTAAATGTGCCTGCAGCACGTATGTTCAATTTCTTAACGGGTCTAGCTGAAAACCGTTCCGGATGAATCTGAACCATCACTTCATCACCAACATCAAAAGTTTTAAATTTCCTTCTAGTATCTGCCATTAACTTGTAGTTAAAATTATTCTCATTAATTTCCTTAGAAATTTCTCTATGCAAATTATGAATGCGGGGATGTAAATGTGGATGCAGACTGAGACTCTATGATGTTCTAACACAGATAAAATTTATACGCTGCCAAGTGACTTGAAAAGGAATGAGTGATTCAGGTACATTCAACAGAGGTGATTGGATTGACCGAATATAGTGGAGAGGCTGGTCAACCTCTTCTTCACCGAAGTCATCACTGACATGAGGTTCATAGGTAAACTCATTGTCAGGCTCATCACCAATGACAACAGTACCATAATGTTTATCTTACTGGGGCTGGGACAGTTGCCAGCAATATAGCCGTATTCCTTGCATTTAGAGCACTTAGTAAGATGATCAATCTTAGAATAGTCTCTTTCAGTGTTTTTAACCGTGTTGTCATTTTTAAATGAATAGGAATTTGAAGTAGGCTTGCTTGGGTAAGACTTGTTGGGGTGCTGATGTAACACCCCGTACTTAAGCGTGTATATATAATATTATATTGGGATAACTTCATTGGTCTTGTCAAGACTTGTTGTTTATTGTTTGTTGTATATATGCCCAATGAAGTCATCGTAGCAAAATACCACCTCACACAATTGATCATTTCCTGCGCTGTCTTTGTTACATTTAACGATTGGAACGAGATTAATTTGGTCTATAAAAAATTGTGTCAAGTTCAAATTATTAACGGCCCCAACCTGCAAGCCTCCCATTTCCGGGGCTAGTAGCGTGTCTGTTAAGTCGACATCTACGAAAAGGAAGATAGCCAATGCAAAATATTGATTTTGATTTTGATTTATTTATAAAAGAAGGGTTTTCCTTTTATAAATAGTGATCACATTCACATGCAAAAGCATAAATTAAAGGAAAAAAAAAACAAGTAACCATAAAACAAAATCAAACTAAACCAAACAATATGGCCTTATTACTGAACCCATTCCAAATGTTTTGTGTTTTGCTTGTTTTTTTGCCTTCCCCAACCATTTCCCAAGATTCTTATTACCAAGTCGTGTTCCAGTGGCCCTCCTCCATCTGTAATACACCCGATATGATAAGTCGGCCGTGTATCCCCAACCCTCCGCAACAAATGTCTTTTACACTACACGGCCTGTGGCCAGATAGTGTGAATGATCAAGAAACTCCCGTACATTGCAATGAAGATCCGTATTTAGGTCCCCGGGTAAGTATCTGAACATGCACTTGTATTGTTAAATAGACGAAATATATCCTCTAATTAATGTGTTTGTAATATATACTGCAGGATGAAACACAAGAAGGCTATCTTGCGGAAATTTGGCCTAATATAAAGAACACTGAAGATAATATTGGTTTTTGGCGCCACGAGTGGGACACCCACGGCACTTGTGCTAAAGATATTGATCAAAATCAATATTTTGCATTGGCTATCTTCCTTTTCGTAGATGTCGACTTAACAGATACGCTACTAGCCCCGGGAATGGGAGGCTTGCAGGTTGGGGCCGTTAATAATTTGAGCTTGACACAATTTTTTATAGACCAAATTAATCTCATTCCAATCGTTAAATGTAACAAAGACAGTGCAGGAAATGATCAATTGTGGGAGGTGGTATTTTGCTACGATGACTTCATTGGGCATATATACAACAAACAATAAACAACAAGTCTGGGCAACAATTAAAGAAGGGTTTTCCTTTTATAAATAGTGATCACATTCACATGCAAAAGCATAAATTAAAGGGAAAAAAAAAACAAGTAACCATAAAACAAAATCAAACTAAACCAAACAATCTGGCCTTATTACTGAACCCATTCCAAATGTTTTGTGTTTTGCTTGTTTTTTTGCCTTCCCCAACCATTTTCCAAGATTCTTATTACCAAGTCGTGTTCCAGTGGCCCTCCTCCATCTGTAATACACCCGATATGATAAGCCGGCCGTGTATCCCCAACCCTCCGCAACAAATGTCTTTTACACTACACGGCCTGTGGCCAGATAGTGTGAATGATCAAGAAACTCCCGTACATTGCAATGATGATCCGTATTTAGGTCCCCGGGTAAGTATCTGAACATGCACTTGTATTGTTAAATAGACGAAATATATCTTCTAATTAATGTGTTTGTAATATATACTGCAGGATGAAACACAAGAAGGCTATCTTGTGGAAATTTGGCCTAATATAGGTCCCCGGGTAAGTATCTGAACATGCACTTGTATTGTTAAATAGACGAAATATATCTTCTAATTAATGTGTTTGTAATATATACTGCAGGATGAAACACAAGAAGGCTATCTTGTGGAAATTTGGCCTAATATAAAGAACACTGAAGATAATATTGGTTTTTGGCGCCACGAGTGGGGACACCCACGGCACTTGTGCTAAAGATATTGATCAAAATCAATATTTTGCATTGGCTATCTTCCTTTTCGTAGATGTCGACTTAACAGACACGCTACTAGCCCCGGGAATGGGAGGCTTGCAGGTTGGGGCCGTTAATAATTTGAACTTGACACAATTTTTTATAGACCAAATTAATCTCGTTCCAATCATTAAATGTAACAAAGACAGCGCAGGAAATGATCAATTGTGGGAGGTGGTATTTTGCTACGATGACTTCATTGGGCATATATACAACAAACAATAAACAACAAGTCTTGACAAGACCAATGAAGTTATCCCAATATAATATTATATATACACGCTTAAGTACGGGGTGTTACATCAGCACCCCAACAAGTCTTACCCAAGCAAGCCTACTTCAAATTCCTATTCATTTAAAAATGACAACACGGTTAAAAACACTGAAAGAGACTATTCTAAGATTGATCATCTTACTAAGTGCTCTAAATGCAAGGAATACGGCTATGTTGCTGGCAACTGTCCCAGCCCCAGTAAGATAAACATTATGGTACCGTTGTCATTGCTGATGAGCCTGACAATGAGTTTACCTATGAACCTCATGTCAGTGATGACTTCGGTGAAGAAGAGGTTGACCAGCCTCTCCACTATATTCGGTCAATCCAATCACCTCTGTTGAATGTACCTGAATCACTCATTCCTTTTCAAGTCACTTGGCAGCGTATAAATTTTATCTGTGTTAGAACATCATAAAGTCTCAGTCTGCATCCACATTTACATCCCCGCATTCATAATTTGCATAGAGAAATTTCTAAGGAAATTAATGAGAATAATTTTAACTACAAGTTAATGGCAGATACTAGAAGGAAATTTAAAACTTTTGATGTTGGTGATGAAGTGATGGTTCAGATTCATCCGGAACGGTTTTCAGCTAGATCCGTTAAGAAATTGAACATACGTGCTGCAGGCACATTTAAAATTCTGCATAAAATCAATGATAATGCATATCGTTGACCTCCCTGAAGGTTTTGGTATAAGTAAGACTTTTAATATTGAGGATCTAGTACTCTATGAAGGCCCATAATTTAACCCTATAAATTTTCTTATAGATGAGCCTACCCTGCAGCCCAATGGTGAAATTTCCACATTTTTCCCTTTTACCTGATACTACTTATCCACCGACAGAAAAATTGGATAATATTTTAGATGATCAGATATTCTCTACTAGAGATTGTGGTCTTCATAGTTATTTGGTGAGGTGAAAGAACAAGCCGAAGTCAGATGACACTTGGAGTGATCGTAAGGAGCTCCAACGCTTAGATCTAGATCTAGAGCACCATGACAGGATCACTGGTTTTGACTCGACTGGATTAAGCCCTTTCCCACCCGGAGAGAATGATGAGGACATCGGTTATGTTTTAATTTTATTTTGAGATTTAGCCATATGTAGTTTTATTTGAGAGATTTGTTTGAGAGGTTTGTTTTTGAGAGATTTGTTTTGGATTTGTTTTGAGCCTATATATAGGCCATGAGGATAATGAGAAGATATGATATTCTTGATTAACAAAATTATTGTGTTGAATTATTGCACTTCATCCCTTTTTTGTGTGAGACAACTGAGAGAATTATTAGGGTTTGTGGGAAGTCCTAATAAAATTTTAGGGTTTGCAATAAACTATAAAACTACCCCTAAATCCCTAAATTAAAATCATAAACCCTAATCCCAACTCCAAACCCTAGCCCCCCTCTTCTTCTCCACCATCTTCTTCTTCCTCTTGAATCCTGAAACCCAATCCCAAGCAACACCCCCGACGCCGCCCCTCCCCATCACCCTCTGTAACCACGACCGTCAACCTCCCCTCCTCGTCGCACCCGACTCCGACCTCTTGTCTGCCGCAGCACCCCTCCTTCCTCGAAACTCAAAGCACCGTCAGAACCCTTGGCAGCCTTCGTCGATCCCCCATCAACCCGACCTCCTCCTTCACCATCACCGACCACTACTTCCCCATCATCCCGACCATCGACACCCCTTCTCCCCCTCTTCAACCACCACAGCAACTTCTGTCGACTGCGGCCTCCCCCCTGCCGACAGCCACCCTATTGACTTTGCCACCATCGCTGCCATCAACTGCCGACGCCGTCGACTGCCCAGTCCCGCAACCTCGTGCTCCCCCACTGCAGCTACACACAATCTGCAACCCCAATAAATTCTTTCCACTTCTCATTTATTTGTGATACCATCTATCATCTCTATAATATTATTTGATTTATCTATCGTCCACAAATATTGAGAGTGTGTGTTCTTCTTGCCTATTAGTGTACAAATCTTTATTGAATATCTTACATGCTAAGAACGATTAAGTATTATTGTTGATTGATGGGATTGAACTTTTAATTGGGCTTGTTAAACTATTTCACATCTTGAAAATCCATCAAACCAATTAATAGTTATAATTTCCAACTTAATCTGCATTACGTGTTGGTAAACTTAATAATATTCTTTGAAAATTCTCTATTTATGGTTAACATCAAATAACCATTCGATGTATCCTGAAGAGATAACCATACAAGGAGAGCCTACGATCTAACCTGGAGAACAATTGGGCTTTAATCTAATCACCAAGACCCAGCCCATCTACTGCCCGCTACCCCGATGCGATCGACTGCAACTGGTCTGGACCAAAACAGAGAGCAATGGTAGTCGACTGCTTGTTGCTTGCTACCTGCGCTGCTCTCCGATGTTGTCGCTTGCTGCTTCTTCCCTACGTTGCTTCGATTCCTCTCTCGCATCATCGTCTTCTCTTCTTATCTGATTGACTATGCAAGACATAAACCCAACCCAACAATCTGATCTCATCTCTTCCTTCGCACCTTCTTCGCCTGTTGTTCTCTCTTTTCTGCTTCTACCTCTTATACTCCTTACATGTTTGAATCCAACCCAACAACAAAACCATTGAAACCCGACATCTGAAACTTGAAACCCAAACTCAAACTGAACCCAAAATTTAATATAAGGGTATTTTTATCATATACAAAATACATGCACTGCACGTAACATTAAAACGAAGGGAAATACTAACATCGTACCCACCTTAGGTAGTTATGTGCTTTGACCCCTCATTACAAGTGAGTTTTGTGCTATTTACCCTTATCTTTATGTTAGTCGATGATGTATTGTATTAGTTAACTAGCTTTCTAGTCGCTTGTTTAACATGATGTATTAATGTTTCCACTTGAATTCATGTATGTTTTGCTACTACTTCGATGAAATATGTAGAAATTTATAGTCATGCTGAATCTCATCTTTGTTACTACATTTGTGCACTCACATTAGCTTATTATCATATAGTTTTGCATTTGATATCATCGACTCCTCACACATTTACTACAGTAACAGGAGAGGAAGGGATTTGCAAATTCTTTACGTGTTTTGTCCAAACCAAAAGGAGGAGAATATTGATCCTAAGTTTGGTATCGATAAAACTCGTGCAAATTGTTCTAATCCTTCGTAGCATGTGAGAAGCAAATGTGGAATTATTTGTGAAATTCAAATTTCGAATGAATAGCACAAAAGCAAGATTCGCATGATTTAAAGTATAAAGCCAAAAATAACAAGATCCAAAGCATGGAGAAAATATTAAGACTCAATTGGCAAGATCCTAAAATAAAAAAATCTCAAATATCAATTTTGAAAAATAACGTAACCTCCAAATAAAGATATCAGGTTGGCACATGCAATCAAAAATCAAGTAACTCTAGCAGAGTACTTTTTATTTAACCTATGTGAGGAATTTAGAAGGTATTACAAGGTATTTTTTATTCTCATGGAATTTATTTTTAAAAATCCAAGAGAATACTTTTTTATTTAAATCTATGTAAATGATCTTACAAGGTGATAAATTTAGAGGTACAAATTTGATTTTCCTTGTATATATATATATATATATATATATATATATATATATATATATATATGGGAAATGCTCCATCGAAAAAGGGTTTGTTTTCACGGGTTGGAAAACACCAATCTGAGCTGTTGGATCGCTTTTGATCATGATCAGCGGCTCAGATCGCCTCCGCCCATCACCCAATATCACTTAAGTGGCGGAGGGTTATTTTAGAAATTTCGTCCCAAATAACTCTCCGTCTGATTCGCTCTGAAAAAACGAATATAACCTAGGCCGTTGTTCGTTGGGAACAACGGCCTAGGTTATAAAAAATTGAATTATAGGCCATTGTTTGGAACAACGGCCTTGTTCTAAATTTTTATAACCTAGGCCGTTGTTCCCAACAACGGCCTAGGCTATAAAATTTCTATAAAATTTCTATAAAAATTTTATACAACAAACAATAAACAACCGGTTAATATCTGTAAACAATAAACAACACCCAGTCTGGACAAGACCAAAAGATAAGGTATAGACAGCTACACTTGGATCAAAATAAAATGAAAATTAAATAAATAAAAAATTATACTTTTAATTTCATATCGAGTTAGTTTGAATTGTGAAGAAAACAAACTTTAGTATCTAATTGATACTTGAACTGGTTAGAAAAAAAAATTGATTACTTGATCTATCTGTTTATCGAAATATCACAAATTATAGACACCTGCTTTAGAGTAAAACCTTTCGAAGATACTAACAAAAACGATGAATGAGAAGAATACACAACTTCCAATTCATCTGTATGTATTATGAATTCAATTTTTCCAATAAGCTAGAAGATCGAAAGTAAAGTTTGAAAGCGCAGTAAAAGATGCAAGTATCAGCATACTATCAGAGTTTCGGAAAATAAATTTACATTTCAGAAAAGGCAGGTGCACCTTTAATATCAACTGATATATCAAACCATGGTCTAAAATATGTATCCCTATCTACTTTGGATGCAATATTTAAGAAAGAGGAATGAAAGAACAAGAGTCTCATTACCATAATGATAAAAACTATATAATGGCTCTCTCTAAATTAAATACACATCTGATGGAAATTAAAAGACTAATTTCGATAAAAAGTTTAAAAATTATTTTACAAACCAAAATCAGAAAGAGGTGTTCTTTTCCCAACATTATCAACAAAATAAAAATAAAAAGAGGATTACCTTCGGTAACGAAGAGGAATGTGGGAGAAAGAGATGAGAATAATGAAACGAGCTTCCAGATCTTGCTCGCGTCACGAGGAGGAGATGAGATCTGTCGATGGGTTCCGATCGTTCGAGGAGGAAGGGAACGATTTTGGGGCTAGGGTTTTGTTTTTCTAAAATCGAAAAGGAGGAAGGAGGTGAGCGGGAGAGAGGGGGAAAGGAGATAGGATTTAGAAGGAGCTTCTAGCTCATCGATGGGTTCCGATTTGAGAAAGGCTAGGGTTTTTTTCGATCTGAGAAAGAGGATGAAGGAGGGGAGCGGGATAATTTGGGAAAGGAGAAGGATGAAGGCAGATGTATGTTTGGGGGGGGGTGAAATTCCGAATATACCCCCCCCCCCCACATTAACAGATGAGCGGGAGGGGATCTGATCCGTTAGATCTGGATCAAGAAGATCGGACGGTCTACATGCAGTGCGCACGAGCTTGCACACTGGGCTGGTGTGCAACGGAGCCTTTCCCTATATATATATATATATATATATATATATATATATATATATATAATAAAAATGAGATGTGAGTAGTTTGTTGTTGGCCCATAGAAGGATTCTATGGGCTTAGAATCAAAGGAATTGATGATGGAACCTATAGGATGGTCTGTGGAGCTATGCATGCATTAAATGAATTAATGGAAAAATGAGTGCATGCATGCATGGGATGGAGTGACGTGGATGGAGCTTGGGTTATATCCCATATCGGAAATGGAGTGTGAGTCAGTGAGTGTGTGTGAGTTGTATTAGGTTGCCTATGAACAAGGGTACCCAACGGTTAACCACCCTTTTGTGAGGCACGCCTGTGGTGGGCAGTTGTTAGAATTTTATTTGTTCGCGTATTGCGCGCACGTGTAGCCGCGTGCGCAGTTGAGCCGGGCTCGGGGTGCTACAGTTGAGAAGAGGGGGCTCAGGTCTAGAGGGTTCAGTAGAGGTCATTCTAGAGGAATGATCTCTCGAATCGCTGGACTTGTAGGAAAAAACTTGCTGTAAGGAAATCCATATCAAAGACAATGGCATAAGCTGCTGCCACATTTCTATGAATTAGCTCATTCTTAAGATCGGCTCGTAATCTAGTTATGAACCTAGAGAGAGTTTATTCTTCGCTCTCTTTTATCTAAGGCATTGCACCGAATAAGGAAGTCGTCAAACTTATCAACCTACTCTTGGGTGAATTTGCTTCCTTGATAGAGTTGGTTCTACGAATCTAGCAATCGGGTGTGGAACGATAACGACACATATCTCTCAGTGAGCTTCTCTTTCATGGCTTCCCAAGTAGATATGAGTGTCAGGCCTCGGCCTCTGCGGGCATGTTCAAGATTGGTCCAATGTTGTTGAGCTTTCCTAGTTAATTTCATTGGGACAAATTTGACCTTCAAGGCTTCGCTCATGTCAAACCACACGAAGTAGTGGTCCATGGCACGGATCCAATCGAGATAATCTTGGAATTCCATACAAGAAGACGATCTTGACGTTGGCCGTCACGTTCATTCTCTTGAGGGATCTGACGATGATGCTCAGGGGCAACATTTTGATTCAATTCCACTTTTTCAAGTCTCTGATTGATATTGGCAAAAGTTGCTTGAATGGCAGCTAGGGTAGCGAAAATGTCAGAGTTGTCCATCTCAGTTCGAGGAGGGGCTCGCGAAAGTCTAGGGTTCCTAATTGGGTGGTTTGGGAGGGACAAGAAAGACTCTTCAGGATCTGTGATGGTGCTGCGAAGACGCATTCACCAACGATGGAAAAATAGGGGGTCGTGTGTTTGCTGAAATTTAGGATAACATATCATAAATTCGCCTAAGTTTGTTTGTTTTTTTTTGTTTTTAATCTGAAGTGATCTAAAAGAACAAAAGAAAAATAAAATAACAAGACTCTAAACGATTCTAAATGAATGCAAAAATTTATAACTAATGATGCAAGAACTAGGGTTTTGAAAAACCTTTGCTCTGATACCAAAATGATATAAACTTAACCATAAATAGAGAATTTCCAAGAATATTAAAAAATTAAATTTACCAACACGTAATGCAGATTAAGTTGGAAATTATAACTATTAATTGGTTTGATGGATTTTCAAAATGTGAAATAGTTTAACTTGCCCAATTAAAAGTTCAATCCTATCAATCAACAATAATACTTAATCGTTCTTAGCATGTAAGATATTCAATAAAGATTTGTATACTAGTAGGCAAGTAGAACACACACTCTCAATATTTGTTGACGACTGATAAATCAAATAATATTATAGAAATGATAGATTGTATCACAAATAAATGAGAAGTAGAAAGAATTTACCGGGGTTGCAGATTGTGTGTAGCTGCGGTGGGGGAGCAGCGAGGTTGCGGGACTGGGCAGTCGACAGCGTCGGTAATGGCTACTGATGGCAGCGATGGTGGCAAAGTCGACGGGGTGGCTGTCGGCAAGTGGGGGGAAGGCCGCAGTCGACGAAAGTTGCTGTGGTGGTTGAAGAGGGGGAGGAGTGTCGACGGTCGGGATGATGGGGAAGTAGTGGTCGGTGATGGTGAAGGAGGAGGTTGGGTTGATGGGGGATCGACGGAGGCTGCCAAGGGTTTCGACGGTGCTGGAGGTAGCAGTCGACTTCGGGTTCGAGGAAGGAGAGGTTGCTGCGGCAGGCGGGAGGTCAGAGTCAGGTGCGACGGGGAGGGGGGTTGAAGGTCGTGGTTACGGAGGGTGATGGAAGGGTGGCGTTGGGTGTGTTGCTTGGGATGTGGTTTCGGGATTCAAGAGGATGAAGAAGAAGATGGTGGAGAAGAAGTGGGGCTAAGGTTTGGAGTTGGGATTAGAGTTTATGATTTTAATTTGGAGATTTGGGGGTAGGTTTAGAGTTTATCACAAATCCTAAAATTTTATTAGGACTTCTTACAAACCCTAATAATTCTCTCAATTGTCTTACATAAAAAGAGGAATGAAGAGCAATATTCAACACAATAATTTTGTTAATCAAGAATATCATATCTTCTCATTATTCTCAAGGTCTATATATAAGTTCAAAACAAATCCAAAACAAATCTCAAATAAATCCAAAACAGATCTCAAACAAATCCAAAACAAATCTCTCATATTTAAAACAAATCTCTCAAATAAACTACATATGGCTAAATCTCAAAATAAAAATAAATTAGAACTGATGTCCTCATCATTATTGTATGAAGATATCAACCTAGGGTTTCTCTAGATCTCTATATATTATTGTGTTGGCCTCCTTTTTAGAGATAGGAGTAAGAGTACTTCATTGAAGAAAGTTTAAGAGATTTTCCAATTTTAAACAACAGGTATCTTCTGGTGAGGCGTAAGAGATAGATAGGATCATAGTGAGAGTGGTGGTGACTCTTGTATCTTCTCTAGTTGAATATCATCTCGTTATTTCTCCCCGGATTAAAGTTCGCCCCAACCGGGACAAAATTGTGTGCTTTGGTGTGTTTGGTTTGATTTATTATTTTGCTTGGTGGTTGTTCATAGTGATCGTGTTGCATTAACTCAACACAAATCCTAACAATTGGTATCAGAGCTTTCGCACAAATCATAACATTTGTTGGGTTTGGATTTAGATTTCATGGGTTTTTGGGTTCAAATTTAATGAGTTTTTTTAATTTGAGTTTGAGAAGGTGGGAGAGATGAAGAGAAGAGAGAGGAGACAGAGAAAGCAAAGAGGGTGAGAAGAAAAATGTGAGATTGGATTCAAACTTTATGGGTTTGTTGACTTTGAGTTTAGATTTGATTTCCAATTTAATGGGTTCTTCTAAATTTGGGTTTGAGAGGGTGAGAGAGATGAAGAGATGAGAGAGGAAGAAAATAGGAGGGTGGAGAGAGGATGGGTATGGAGTGTAGGTTTGGGTATAGTGCGGGTTCGGGTTGGGTTTTGTGAGTAATGGTAGATAGAGAAAGAATGAGAGAGGAAGAAGATGATTGATTTTTTTACAAATAAGTCTCCCACAATTTTAATATTTTAATGGGTGTATTTGTAAAAAAAGTTATATAAGTATATTATTAGGTGTATATGCAATAAATATTATTTAGATAACTTGTATGTAAAAAACAACCACTAAACAATATAAGGGTATTTTTGTCATATATAAAATACTTGCATTGCACATTACTCCAAACGAACGGTTGACTAACGTTGTACCCATTAGGCGGTTATGTGCGTTGATCCACTCTGAAGGTAGGTTAAATGCTTTGACACCTCTTTACGGTGGGTTTTGCGCTATTTACCCTAAAGATAAGTATAATGCAAAATAAACAACACAATTAAACGGGGAGAATGATAAAAATATGATTGATTGTGTGGGGCTTAGTTGTGTTGTTCATTTTGCTTGATGTTTTATTTTTATGTTTGTTGATGCATGCTTAACATGATGTGTTAGAGTTTCACCTTGAATCCTTTTATGTTTAGAGTTTCACCATTGACGTATTAGTTGATGATGAGAATGTGGAAATTTTTATATAACTGCTATCATCTCATCTTTGTTACTACACGTGCTCATTCACATTTGCTTATTCTCTTATACATTTGCATTTTTGAAGACTTTCTATAAGAATATGAGAGCATGACTTAAGGGGCAATATTTTGCAAATTCTTTATTGTGTTTGGTCCACACCAAAAGGGTATCGGTAAAACACGTGCATATTGTTGTAGTCCGTAGTATGTGACAAACAAATGTAGAATTGTTTGTGAAATTCAAATTTCAAATGCTCAAAAACAAAATTTGCAGGATTTAAAGTATCAAGCCAAAAATAACAAGATCGATGAAATATAGAAAATATCAAGACTCAATTGGCAAGATCATAAAATATAAAATGTCTCAAATATCAATCTTGAAGAGTTAAAATAAGTATCAAATGAAGATATCAAGCAAAATCAAGCAACTCTGCGAGCATATTTTTTATATATTTCTGTATGAGGAATTGTTTTAAAAAAATTCTTACAAAGTGATAAATTCAGAAGGTACAAATTTAAATATCTTGCAAATTCTTTATTGTGTTTGGTCCACACCAAAAGGGTATCAGTAAAACACGTGCATATTGTTCTAATCCGTAGTATGTGACAAAGAAATGTAGAATTGTTTGTGAAATTCAAATTTCAAATGCTCAAAAGCAAGATTTACAGGTTTTAAAGTATAGAAAATATCAAAACTCAACTGGCAAGATCCTAAAATACAGAATGTCTCAAATATCAATCTGAAGAGTAAAATAAGTATCAAATGAAGATATCAAGCTGGCACATGCAAGAAAAATCAAGCAACTCTATCAGCATTTTTTTTTCTTATTTCTGTATGAGGAATTGCTGTAAAAAATTCTTACAAAGTGATAAATTCAGAAGGAACAAATTTAAATATCTCAAATCAAAAACTAGCAGTTGACTATAGAAAAGGAACAGTTGATTGTCAAAAAGGAACAATCAGCAGTCCAAAAAAAAAGAAAAAAAAAACAGTTGATCGTCGATTCTATTCATTTTTTACACAGTACGCCGTCAAGCTGGCACATGCAAGAAAAATCAAGCAACTCTATCAGCATTTTTTTCTTCTTATTTCTGTATGAGGAATTGCTGTAAAAAATTCTTACAAAGTGATAAATTCGGAAGGAACAAATTTAAATATCTCAAATCACAAACTAGCAGTTGACTATAGAAAAGGAATGGTTGATTGTCAAAAATGAACAATCAGTAGTCCAACAAAAAAAAAAAGAACAGTTGATCGCCGATTCTATTCATTTTTGACACAGTACGCCGTCAATGCTCTCAATTTTTTTGATAAAATTGATGGTTGACAGTCAGTTCAGATCTGAAATTCCCATTTTTTGTTCTATTCTTTTTTCGAAAGAACTATTGTGAATTCAACTAAATTGAGGGGAATTAACATTACTTTTGATCTATCTTCTGAGCAAGTCTCTAATAACATTAGTATATCACCTGAATGATTTAATACTAACCTTCTGCAAGAGGGAAAATTTGAATGCTTTTATTGTTTTCTTCTTTGAGATCACATTCTCGGATTGTATTTTTTTTTTTGCATCAGATTTGAAGTAGTTGACTCAGGATCTTTTGAGAACCGTGGGTGTAATAATAGGACTTGGCCTGAATCCAACAATACTGTACTAGGGTCTATTGGTATAACTGAACTCCGCTATGAAGAAATTCTGTGGAAGGGGAAGTGGATCAGTTCCAGGGACTGAAACACTATGTATCGTTGTGTCTCTGCGTGTGCTTGCTGCGTTTGCTTTCTCTTAATTATATCTCTTATAATTTCCCTATTAATTTCTGTTAGGTTTTTAATTTCAGCTCTATCACCTTATTCACCGTGTTTACAACACCCACACCTTTTGGCTATGATCTATGGTGTTTCCATACCCGGGTTCATGCATAAATTTCCCTATGGAAATTTATATTATAGGTTAACATTTCCCTATTCTTATCTTTTAATTTTTGTAGTTCTGCTGACATTTGGAGTGTTGGCTGCACTGTAATTGAGATGGCAACAGGAAAAGCTCCTTGGAGCCAGCAATACCAAGAGGTGAGTTAATATTTCCATTTTAATATGTTTTTTAGCGTCTTATTAATTTTATTAGTATTTTCTATTCTTGACTACTGGTTTATTTATTCAGGTTGCAGCTTTATTCCATGTCGGGACAACAAAGTCCCACCCACCCATCCCAGAGCACCTCTCATCAGAAGCGAAGGATTTTCTTTTAAAATGTTTGCAGGAGTATGTATATTATTCTGAGCTTATCATTTTCTAAACAGTTCGTTATTTGTCATCATGATGACAATTACCTCTATAGAGTAATACAACCAGCTTTTTTGGGTCCTGAAAGAGAATGTAAATATTTTATAAGTGTTAATAATCGAGCTTATCTGTCTCCTATGTATTAACTTTCTTGCTTATTCTTTCACCTTATAGAAGATAATTTCTCAAACAGCCACTTTCTGTTTTTTCTTTACCATTAGTATCTACATTTTCCATTTTGCAGATTATTTCTCATTTTTCCCCCTTCTTAACAGAAACTCTTTAGTGGGCTCATTTGTTATAATGATAGGGGTTTTGACATCTACACCATGTATTATTTCACATGAAGCTCTCTTTAGTAGGCTCGCTAAGTGAGTGTTTTTGTTCATTCTCTCTATAAGTTATTAGCTACAAACCATGCTGGTAAACTTTTTCCTTTTTTATTTTCACCAGATTTTTTTTGGCATTTGGTTATAGCCGCCCACGTAGGTGTGCAAGGAACATTCCCTTGTGCTACACGTGCTGGGCACTTTTTCACTAAAAGTTACCCTACTTTTGGTAGTGAGTACTTTTTCATGTGCTAGTTTCAAGACCTTATATGTCACTAAGTTGGTATTGTTTGCAGGGAACCTAATTTGAGGCCTACTGCTTCTGAGTTATTACGGGTAATTTAAAATTGCTAATAGTTTATAAATTATGTTAGTTGTCCAGTTACTTTTATATTTGTATTACCTTTGTTAAGATCAGCATTATGAAGAAAGGATTCTGATTTCTGATAGTTTTTAAATATTTTCTTGCAGCATCCATTTGTTACAGGAGAAAATCAAAATACACGCCCACTCTATCATTCAAAAGCGGTTAGTTTTCTTAATACTTCAAGTGATCTGGCATCCTTGCGTTATGTTCATACAATATTGTTTCTCTGATAAAATGAAATCTGAATACAGGATCCCTGTATAAGCCATCTTCAACCTGGAGGTCACATGAAGAGCAAGTAATCAGTTATTCATTTCTCCAGGCAATTTTCAAATTGTTATTTCCTGAATAATCTAAAATATGACAGTTGATTTTTATGCAACCATAATACAATGAATAGGTCTTCAATTGCAAGTGGAAGCTCCAGAAATTTTGGTTATGATAATGGGACTATGTCGTCAGAGAAGTTCAGAATCAGACCTATGTGGGAGGAGACCAGTACTAGTGATGATATGTGTCGGTTTGATGATAAAGATGATTTCCCTAAGCTTGGATCAGTAAGTATCTTCTTCCATGCTCATTGGCTAATGTTCATTACACTTAATTTTAATTATATATACTTTTTGGATTTTCTTAAATTTTTTTGGTGATGTGCAATTCTCTCTCTGATACAGAGCTTTAACCCCATGTCTGAGCCTTTTGATGATTGGTCATGCAAGTTTGACATGAGCCCAGAACCACAAATAAACTTACATGACTTTGGTGAATCAATGAATGGTCCTTTAAAAAGTGCGGAGAAGGAAGACTTTACATTCCCTTGTGACGCAGTTTGTGAGGATAGCGATGAAGTTACGGAGACTAAAATTAGAGCTTTTCTAGATGAAAAGGTATGCAGACACTCTTGGCTTGTTATTTGAACATTAGGGACGCGTTTACTTCTCGAAATTATTGTTTTGTAGAGGAGACTAAAGATGATTATCCTTGTGTTGTTCCATACTAGGCCCTTGATCTAAAGAAGCTCCAGACACCACTGTTCGAGGAGTTTTTCAACACTTCCAGTCCCTCCACCAGTTCTCCAATTATAGAAAACGTAACAGCAAATAATTCAAAATTGCCTCCCAAAGGCAAGCCATCTCCAAACAAGGTGGTGAGTGGTGGGGGGCCATCAGCTGCAATGCACGTCGATACTGTAATGTATAGTAGCATGAGCCCTGCATGCCCCAGCAGACGACTTTCAAGTGCTGATGTGGAGAACGGTAGAGTTTTGAAGGAAATACACTCCCCTCAGAATAGTGAAAAGGGAGAAATTCTCCAAGGTGCTCAACAAGAACCACACAGCCCGAGGTTTGTTATTCTTGATAAGAATTCTGATAGCACTGACTTTTTTTTGCACACTAACTATTTGATATGTGGCATTGACAGTGCAATGCTAAGGAAGTGGAAAGAAGAGCTCGACCAAGAGCTTGGTATTTAACCCATCCATGCTTTAGTTGTATATTTTCTTCTAATTGATTGCAAAGTAGCTAAATCATATTCTTGAATTGCTTGCAGAGATGATGCGTCAAGCAGCGATGAGTGGGAAAGCTTCATCTCCAAAGGATGGGAGAGGTCATAACCGGAAAAGAGACCGTATCAGGTTCACTGGGTAGTTGGTGACTGCATATAAATTTGGAAACAGTGGCTGCAGCAACGACCTTCTTCAATGGAATGAGAGGGTGGTTGTGTATTGTTGTAGATGATGTAACTTGATTAAAGAAAGATATTGTAATCATATTGGGTATTTTAAACTCAGCCCAGGTACGAAAGTATTTTTCTTTTTCTGTCTCTATTCATAAATTAGGTTTTGAAAAGTGTCAAAGTGTTCAATATAATCAATAGTAGTTTCTGGTTTGTATCGTCATCAAGTCACTCTCAACATTTGAATCTTAAGTATGAATCTGTTTGCATCGTCTTTGGTGATTCCCTCCTACAAATCCACATACATAGTAGACTGAATTGTAGAGAACAACTGACGTTAGTTCATTCTGTTTTACACTTCTACTGTTTGAATTGGCCAGTACATGTCTATGCATCAAAGTCTTGGTGTTCAGTTCAGCTAGCACAGCTCGGCCGAGATGCTTCTGCAGCTGTGAGTAGGATTAAGAAAAATGCTTCTGCAGCTGTGAGTAGGATTAAGTTTTTCTTTAATGACATAAAAAATCCTTTTTAAAATCTTCTTTTCAATGTTTCGTTTTACCCTCTAATTCACAAGTATGTCGTTTTCAGGGTGCAGCACGGCGCATAACTACACTGATCTTTCTATTTTGTTTCCTTCTGCTCGTAGTCATGCAAAAACTCGTTAGGTTTCTTACAATTAAAAAAAAAAATTTGGCTAGTAATTTGGTTTTTTATGTATACTAAACCTTGAATGTTTATGTTACACATGTCTCGAATTCTTGCATTTGCCCGGCCCGCAGTTCCTCCTTGGGCTTTGCTTATGCCTGAAAATTTAGGTCTCTAATTCTCTAGCAACAATAGCAACCGTAGTTTTTCCTCAAGAAAAAAAATAAATTAAGAGAACAATAGCAATGTAGTTTACCCAAAAAGAACCAAGGGTAAATTTCACTAAATCACCAATTTTGCAGATGACATACCCATATCTTGTTTTTTGAGGATGAGCGTTACGTACATCTTCGTAGACGGTATCAGTTTTAATCGTGGTTGGCCGTTATACTTTTAGATAAAGTAAGGAAAATTTGCTCATGCACTAATCGTGGTCCGCTCAAAAGAGACCCGACCCGGACCCGTTAAAAAAACCCAAAAAATCAACATAAAATTAAATATTCTATCCTCATCCTTCCCCTCCTTCCTCTTCAATTCTAAATCTTCCTCTTCTAAACTCAAAACTCATACATTTTTCTTCTTTCCTCTATTCTAAATCCTAAACTCACCGCCTCCGCTCGCCGCTCACTCTCGCTCCTACCCGAACGGGTAGGAATATTTTAATAGGACCCGGACCCGGACCCGCACCCGGTCCTCACGGGTCCGGGTAGTGAAGGACCCGACCCGACCCGATACCAATGCTAATCATGAACGAGGAGGTGAGAAGGAAGAGGAACGAAGAGTATTTATCATCTTCGAGTAATTCTGCACTTTTAATCCGCACTTTTAATTGAGAGGCATTGGAAGATCAAAGAGAAGTTGAGGAAGAAAGAATCAGAGGAGTGAGTCCGATAGTAGGTCTAAAGATAGTGATGATGGTGGTGGACCTAAGTATTGGTATTGCTATAAGCGGGGTCACATGATGCATAGTTGTATGACACTTGTGAAGATAAAAAAAGAACCATTAAAGCAAGCCAATGTGGTGATCGAGAAAACAAAGCTGGATGACTGCATATGTTTATCAGCAAAGGTGGAATTTGACACAAAAAATTGGTGTATTGATTCGGATGCTTCTTTTCATTGCACTTCAAGTGTTTTGGAAATTGTGTATTTGGTCCAAGTAGGAAATTGTTAGGATTTGTGGACTCAGACACAAGCACAGGGTTGAAATTCGGAGAAGCACGAAGATGACAACAAGAAGACAACAACAAGAATGCAGCAATGTTTGACAGTCGACTGCAAAGGGTGCAATCGACTGCCCTGCTATATGTTTTGAGGAAGTATATTGCATTCGACTGCACCTCCTATGCAGTCAGCTGCATCGAGTGGGTGGCTATTATTTGGGTTGTGGGTTTGGATCCAATTGACCTGTATTTATGTTTATCTTTTAGGGTTTACTTGGGGCTATAAATATAAATGTAAACTCTAGGGTTTAAAGAGTAACAAGTGAAAAACTGAAACAACATCAAGATGGATCTTATGCCGAGTGTAACCCCTGTTTCCGATTATACGGATTTTCATTTCTTTTCTTTCTTCTCCATATATTCTTGTATTTCAATTTTCGTATAGATTATTTCCGATGCATTTAAATCCTTTTGAATCTCCTATTGAAACCCAAATTTATATTCCAAACTAGAATCTTGTCTCTTCTTTTTATTTATTTACTTGAAGCCCAAGTTAATCCATACTATCATTTTATTGATTATTTTGAATTCATGAGAAGCCCAACAATTATTATTGAATTTATTATATTTAATTGAAGCCCAAACCCAAGCCCATCTCCTATTGGACTCTAACCCTAAACCCAAACCCACAAACCCATACACTCACCCGTATACAAATTTGTTCACATTCTCCTCAACTGCACAATTCCCCGTATCTCCCAATTCCCCACTATCTCAACTACTCCTCACTCTCTCTCCCTCTCTCACGTTCCCCATAAACAAAACACACACAAACTCTTCAAATTCCAAACCCCCAAAAAGTCACCACTGTTCACACCCTAACCCTACCCTTTCCACTGTTCAACCCCGACCTAACCCAACCTCGCCACTGTTCATCTTCTCCCACGAGTCCTTCGCTCATCTCCATCCCGCTCGAGCGCCTCCTCCTTCAGTCGGCGAAGACCCCAGTACCCACCGCTGCCACCGCTCATCTCCGTCGCCCTCTTCCTCCGCTCTCCTCCTCCGTCGACCACCTCTCCGCGCCTTGCACCTCGTTGACTCGTCGCCGCCTATGCCATCTCTCTCCATCGAAGCCCCTTGCCGCCAGCATCGAAGAACCCATCTCCAACCTCCGCACTCCGTCTCCAACCTCGACGTCCACATCATCACCTCATCGAACTCCCGACCCATCGCCTCCAACCTCCGCCTAATGGTTGCCTCCCGTCGCCGTCGCTTCCCGACCGCGACCACCACCACCGCTACTGTGCTCCTCGCCATTGCACCCTGGCTTCGCTTCCCTCCATTACCACCAGAGAACTCCCGCTCACCGTCATCCCTGTCTCCGAGAACCCATCGTCTTCCCCATCATCTCTCGCAGTCGACCGAGCCCTTCGCACCTCCTGCTCCATCACCATCTCCATCCCTGTCGACTCCACCATCCTGCCACCGCAACACCGTCGAGTCATCCCCTGTGCACCTCGACAACTGCGTTCCTCCCTCTCCTCTGTTTCCTCCAAAAAACAGAGCCCCTGCTCTTCGTCTTCCCCTTCGAAGCTCCGCCTTGCTCTCGTCGCTGCGTCGCTTCCCGGCCGCAGCGTCGCTGCCAGCCGTAGCAGTGGTCGCCGTCCACTCTCCCACCGACTCTCTCTCTGTGTCGCGTTTAGGAAGAAGCACATGGAGTGGTGTGTTTCTGTGTTTGGTGTTTGTGGAGTACGGATGGGGTAGTTGGTGTGTGCTGTTTCGTGTGCACAGGAGTTTGGGTTTCGGTGTGTGCTGTTGGGTGAGTAGGAGATCCGCTGTTGGAGTGCGGTGTTTGCTGATTTGCACGTAGCGTGCACGTGTCGCCCGGGATTCTGATCCCGTTATTTTCACATATTCGGACTAATCTAATCGTCTACAAAAGACAAGTCCACTTGAACTCATTTAATTTTTCTAATTCAAGTTTATTGATCTCCCGCAAATAGTTCCCTTCAATTATCGTAATACTGCTTTGTGTACTTCCGTTGGGGGTATCGAGGGTTTACACGAGCTAACCCGACGTACTCTTGACATCGTGCTATTATCCATTGACCCAAACCCAAATCTATATACACACACGACATGAACAAATTGACTAGAACTTGCATATGAGGAAAATATATTGTGATCGAATACATATTGATTTATTGAGATCTTGTGACTTGAACTATGACATGATAAATTGACTTGTACACTGTAAAAATCCATTCTAATTGCTGTACATTAGTGTTAATACATTTCATGATACAATAACATGTTGATTATCTACTTTGATGAACATATATGTGATGACATTTTATGAATTCCTGCTGCCTGTTCTATTTTGCACAGAGGTTTCGATCCTGTTACCTTAAGAATTAACAAAAATTATATAAAGATGAATTGTAGCCCTAAGTGTCTAGTTATCAATATCATCTAGAATTTTCGAATTCCGAGTTGTAGTCTATGAGTTGTTGCCGTTTTGGTGTTACTGTGTCGGCTGTTTTCAGATTCACTACTTCATGTATATTATTATGCATTGTATCATGTTGCTGCATTCTTATCATCCCCTGAAATTCTTATACACACTTGCATGAACATGAATGACTTAATAAAATACTAAATAAGCTGGGGTTAATAAGGGTTGACTTAGTTGTGGATAGTCTCAGAAAATGTACTCGGTAGGGCCCTTCTTGTTTAAATGGAATATTGACGTAGAAGGTGGAGAATTACTTGTGAACTCGTGAACTTGTTATCTTGTTATCGTGTTACACCGAGTACATACTCTGTAGATCCCACCACTATGTCTAAAACGTACATTGTTTTGCGTGCACCGGACCTGTGGTATGGGACACAGTAGTACATGCACTAGATAGGAAAAACAACATGTTAATAGACCTAAGTTGACACGTATATACTTGATCGTGACCATTGTTTATTGATACCGTTATTGCTTTTGTAATTTGATCTTGATCCATATTCCTTGATGAACCTTGTTCCCTTACTATCTGCTTTTCACTACTGGCTGTCCGTACTTGCTCTAAGGACAAATTGTTCTTTCTTTTTAGATGAACAAGTACAGGTGCACAAGGAGAATTACCAGAAGGCATTGGTGAGCAGTTCTTTTACGATCGAAGCAGGAGCTTGCCAGAAGGTATTTATTGTTTATTTCTAGTTGTTGGTTATTAAATTGGACTATTGCATGTTTAGTCTAAGTATTTGTTTATGTGATTATGTTTTATCTGCGTGGTTATGATTATTTCTTTTCATATTGTTGAGTTAAGACTGGTACATCGTATGAATGATGTTAATATTATTCACTGGGCCTTCGTCACGGACTCGTATTCCCGTATTTTGGAAAGCGGGGCATGACAGATTTTTAGTGGTATCAGAGCCAGGTTAGACTCTAATTATGTTAGAGTTTAGCCAGGTTAGGCTCTAACTATATTGGAGTTTAGCTGGGTTTTGGCTAATGTGTTAGTTTTGTTCGACCGATACGTTAGTCAAGTTTGGCTCTAGCCAGTCTAACTCAATGATATGCGCACCACGTTAATCACATGAACATGTAATGACCAACATATATCTGGATACTTATCTTATTGGATTCCTCTTTGATCCCTTCTTATTCAAGTCTTTCAATCTTTGGTTCCTTCCGTCCCATGTAGTCCCTCATCTTCATTGATTCCTTACTGGGTATAATTTTATTCTTTTGTGCCCATATTCATTTGATTCTGGAGTTGTCCATTCTTTTCTACCCGCTTGGATCGTCGATCAGCATCGGTGGATCTTCAACAACATGTTAGAGACTTGTTTAATCTCTACGTTACTGTATATTTTTATGATATATTTATTGTGTAATTTTGCTACACTATATATTTATTTTCTCATTTACATTTGCATTGTACTTATGCATGTATTCATTCCGTTTTTCTCCCTACTTTTATAAATCATTTTCACTACTACAATTTTGTACTATTGTGTTTGATATTTATAATCTATACATCTATTTTGATATTCCATTGTGTAACTTTCAACTCCATTTCTTACTTTTCTACTATTTTTATCACGAATTTCAAAACATAACATCATACTTAAATTAAATGTCTCATATCCCTGTGTATATGGAAGGTTACATCTTCCATTTCACCATTTCGGTTCAACCTAATGTCGAGATGGCAAATATGCAACTCGATATCAATGGAGGCAAATTGCAACTGGATGTCGGGGATGCAAAATGTTCAACCGAATATCCAGACGGCAACCTGCAACCTGATGTCGTGAAGGCAAACATGCAACTTGATGTCAAGGAGACAAGATTTTCTACCTATTTTCTAATTGATATTTCAAGACTTTGTACTTGTATAATGAAACTAATGGTAAAGAAATATTTTCTTTATGACATTTTATTTATACAATTACACTTTATGTTTCCATATAATTTGAACTAGTCTAGTTGATTTTACTCTATTTTGTGTTTACAATTTTTTCATTTATGTTAAGATTGAGTACATCAACTATTGTCTAAGTTTTCGTTCTTTTGTGAATTACTATTTATTGCCACTGTTTTCCAATTCTTTAACATTTTAGATTTCTCACTTACTTTTGTTTTCACGTCATAATTAATGATTTGACGCTTACCTTTGTAATATTTAATGAACTCATTTTAAGTCTTCTTGCATATATATATTTTGGATTATTTTACTCGTTGTCCTTTAATGTGTTTTTCGAGTATTGATTATAATGTCAACATTCACTAATTATTATATGTCTTTCACATTCATTGTTATTAATATTTCTTTACTTAGCTAAATTTATCCGTATTTATATGTATCTTGACTGGTTATTTTTTCAAAACTATTCTTTTTATATAATCTTTAAAGTTTGTGTTCCTTTATTGTTTGTATAGCTATCAACTTTTTTATATTTGGGTTTTATCACTTCACTTTTGACTTCTTGTTCTATGTGAATAGTCTTCCTATTTTCTTACGACTGAGGATTAATGGTGTATTTTGACTTCCCTTTCCATTTATAATTGATCGACTATATATATTCTTCTTTGATTTATTTATAGAGTTGATATGCCAAATTCTTTTGTTTTATAATGTTATTATTACTACTATTATTATTATTGCTAATATTTTCGTTATTATTATTGGTATCATTATTATTATTGATATTACCATTGCTATTATTATTGTTGTTTTCATTATTTTATTATTGTTGTTAATATTGAATTACCTTCATACAAAAAAAATGTTGAACCAAATTATATTCTGTCTTGCATTATTATTCTTACCAATATTGTTAATATATTTTTCTTACTGTTAGTATTGTTATTGTTATTATTATTATTATTATTATCATTATTATTATTATTGCATTATTTTCATGAATGTATTGAATCCAATTATGTCATGTATGTATTATCATTATTATCAGTATTGTTAGCATTTTAATTGTATTATTATTACTATTAGCAGTATGATTATAATGATTTTTATTAATGTTATTATTATTGCTATTATTATTTTTAGTATTATTGTTATTATTATTCTATTATTATTGATATAATTATTTTTATTATTAATATTTGTTGTTGTTATTATTTTTGTTAAAAGCCCATTAGTTTTGATCTATAACATATCTTTTAATTATTTAAATTGAAGCCAAACTTTATATTCATTTTGCATTATTTGCTTATATCTATCTTGAGCCTATATTTTTCTTGATCCTGGTGTCTTAGTCTTGTCTTCCTGCTCGGTTCGTCGATTGGTGTCATGTGGCCTACAACGACATGTATGTTACTTGGGACATCACCATCAAAGTTGCGCAGCGGAAGCGTGGTGGGCCCATAACCCACAGGTCCCATGATTCTCTTGTTGTTCCTTCTTCCTTGCATCGTTTAGTTCTTGTTCGTTCTTTTCACTCGTCATCTTTTGTCGATTTATTATTCGACATCAATCTTATCTGTGTCCTTTTCTTATTCTAGTGCTTCCATCAATTGAGTTTTCTTTTTCTAATTTTCCTGCCTTATTATTTCTTAAATTACTTCTGTTCTGTTCAACTGCCGCCAGAATGAATTTCGAGGACGAAATTCTTCTTGTACGGTGGGTAAGATTTGTAACCCCTGTTTCCGATTATACGGATTTGTATTTCTTTTCTTTCTTCTCCATGTATTCTTGTATTTCAATTTTCGTATAGATTCTTTCCGATGCATTTAAATCCTTTTGAATTTCCTATTGAAACTCAAATTTATATTCCAAACTAGAATCTTGTCTCTCTTCTTTTTATTTATTTACTTGAAGCCCAAGTTAATCCATACTATCATTTTATTGATTATTTTGAATTCATGAGAAGCCCAACAATTATTATTAAATTTATTATATTTAATTGAAGCCCAAACTCAAGCCCATCTCCTATTGGACTCTAACCCTAAACCCAAACCCACAAACCCATACACTCACCTGTATACAAATTTGTTCACATTCTCCTCAAATGCACAATTCTTCGTATCTCCCAATTCCCCACTATCTCAACTATTCCTCACTATCTCTCCCTCTCTCTCCCTCATTCCTCTCTCACGTTCCCCAAAAACGAAACACACACAAACTCTTCAAATTCCAAACCCCCAAAAAGTCACCACTGTTCACACTCTAACCCTACCCCTTCCACTGTTCAACCCCGACCTAACCCAACCTCGCCACTGTTCATCTTCTCCCACGAGTCCTTCACTCATCTCCGTCCCGCTCGAGCGCCTCCTCCTTCAGTCGGCGAAGACCCCAGTACCCACCGCTACCACCGCTCATCTCCATCACCCTCTTCCTCTGCTCTCCTCCTCCGTCGACCACCTCTCCTCGCCTTGCACCTTGTCGACTCGTCGCCGCCTGTGCCATCTCTCTCCATCGAAGCCCCTCACCGCCAGCATTGAAGAACCCATCTCCAACCTTCGCACTCCGTCTCCAACCTCGACGTCCACATCATCACCTCATCGAACTCCCGACCCATCGCCTCCAACCTCCGCCTCATGGTTGCCTCTCGTCGCCGTCGCTTCCCGACAGCAACCACCGCCATCGCTACTGTGCTCCTCGCCATTGCACCCTGGCTTCGCTTCCCTCCATTACCACCGAAGAACTCCCGCTCGCCGTCATCCCTGTCTCCGAGAACCCATTGTCTTCCCCATCGTCTCTCGCAGTCGACCGAGCCCTTTGCACCTCTTGCTCCATCACCATCTCCATCCCCGTGGACTCCACCGTCCTGCCACCGTAACACCGTCGACTTCGTCCCCTGTGCACCTCGACAACTGCGTTCCTCCCTCTCTCTGTTTCCTCCGAAAAACAGAGCCCCTGCTTTTCGTCTTCCCCTTCGAAGCTCCGCCTCGCTTTGGTCGCTGCGTCGCTTCCCGATCGTAGCGTCACCGCCAGCTACCGAGCACAGTTACTGCCCTCGTCGTTGCGTGGCCAGCCGCAGCTGTGGTCACCGTCCACTCTCCCATCGACTCTCTCTCTCTCTCTCTCTCTGTCGCGTTTAGGAAGAAGCACAGGGAGTGGTGTGTTTCTGTGTTTGGTGTTTATGGAGTACGGATGGGGTAGTTGGTGTGTGCTGTTTCGTGTGCACAGGAGTTTGGGTTTCGGTGTGTGCTGTTGGGTGAGTAGGAGATCCACTGTTGGAGTGCGGTGTTTGCTGATTTGCACGTAGCATGCACGTGTCGCCCGGGATTCTGATCCCGTTATTCTCCATATTCGGACTAAGCTAATCGTCTACAAAAGACAAGTCCACTTGAACTCATTTAATTTTTTTAATTCAAGTTTATTGATCTCCCGCAAATAGTTCCCTTCAATTATCGTAATACTACTTTCTGTACTTCCGTTGGGGGTATCGAGGGTTTACACGAGCTAACCCGACGTACTCTTGACATCGTGCTATTATCCATTGACCCAAACCCAAACCTATATACACACACAACATGGACAAATTGACTAGAACTTGCATATAAGGAAAATATATTGTGATCGAATACATGTTGATTGATTGAGATCTTGTGACTTGAACTATGACATGATAAATTGACTTGTACACTGTAAAAATCCATTCTAATTACTGTACATTAGTGTTAATATATTTCATGATACAATAACATGTTGATTATCCACTTTGATGAACATATATGTGATGACATTTTATGAATTCCTGCTGCTTGTTCTATTTTGCACAGAGGTTTCGACCCTGCTACCTTAAGAATTAACAAAAATTATATAAAGATGAATTGTAGCCCTAAGTGTCTAGTTGTCAATATCATCCAGAATTTTCGAATTCCGAGTTGTAGTCTATGAGTTGTTGCTGTTTTGGTGTTACTGTGTCCGCTATTTTCAGATTCACTACTCCATCTATATTATTATGCATTGTATCATGTTGCTGCATTCTTATCATCCCCTGACATTCTTATACACACTTGCATGAACATGAATGACTTAATAAAATACTAAACAAGACGGGGTTAATAAGAGTTGACTTAGTAGTGGATAGTCTCAGAAAATATACTCGGTGGGGCCCTTCTTGTTTAAATGGAATATTGACATGGAAGGTGGAGAATTACTTGTGAACTAGTGAACTTGTTATCTTGTTATCGTGTTACACCGAGTATATGCTCTGTAGATCTCACCACTATGTTTAAAACGTACACCGTTTTGCATGCACCGAACCTGTGGTATGGGACACAGTAGTACGTGCACTAGATAGGAAAAACAACATGCTAATGGACCTAAGGTGATACATATATACTTGATCGTGACCATTGTTTATTGATACCGTTATTGCTTTTGTAATTTGATCTTGATCCATATTCCTTGATGAACCTTGTTTCCTTACTATCTGCTTTTTACTACTTGCTGTCCGTACTTGCTCTAAGGATAAATTATTCTTTCTTTTTAGATGAACAAGTACAGGTGCACAAGAAAAATTACCAGAAGGCATTGGTAAGCAGTTCTTCTACTATCGGAGCAGGAGCTTGCCAGAAGGTATTTATTATTTATTTCTAGTTGTTGGTTATTAAATTGAACTATTGCATGTTTAGTCTAAGTATTTGTTTATGTGATTATGTTTTATCTGCGTGGTTATGATTATTTCTTTTCATATTGTTGAGTTAAGACTAGTACAACTTATGAATGATGTTAATATCATTCGCTGAGCCTTCGTCACGGACTCGTATTCCCGTATTTTGGGAAGCGGGGCGTGACACCGAGTGCTACAAATTGTGAGAGTGATTAGAGTGATATCTCTTTGTATCTTTGTATATTTACTAGTAAGAAGTGTTGGTATTTATAGTCGCTTTTGGGGGTCAGTTTCAAGATATTCATTTATCTCTACTTCCCAGTGTTTTGGATTGAATTGGTTATCTCTTCTTCATGAAAAGATAAGGGTGGTTGAAGAGATTGAGTTACAACTCTTCTCATGAGAAGAGATATGGTTTTTGAGCCATTTTTATGGATAATTATGAGTTTAAATCATATTTAAATAATCATGGACTCATTTATGTTGGGCTGTTATGACAACCCAGTTAGACAGATCTAGTAATGGGCTCCTGCGGAGGTTCTTACCTTTGGGAGGATCTTAGGAGTTCTTCGATGTCCACTGCTCTTTTCCAACAACCTCTCTAACTTGACCTCCAGGGTACCTGCTCTTATTTAGGTGCATACTTGTACCCTTCTAGGTGGGTTACTAGGCTAGAAAGAGACCCAACTCTCGTTTATAGACCTGTTTGTAGTGGAATTTACCGTTTTACCCCTGAGAGATTTAAGATTCGTGCCAGATTTGAACGGTCTTGATTTGGTTCTATTTTTACCCATATCACAAGCCCCCACTCCCGAAGACTGAGTTTCACAGCTTTTTAGGAGTAGTTCGTCCGTTTTTAATGGTTTACAGAACTTTTTGGAGCTTTAGGGGACATTTGGATTTTGCTGGGGGTGTAACGGTGTTACTCTGAGTTTGTAAAATACCGAAAATTATTTTTAGACTTTTACAGATTTTTTATGACTTTTCCAGACTTTTCTAAATTTTCCAAGTTTTAATCATTTTTCGAATTTTTTTGTTCAATTTCCGAATTTTAATAATTTATTTATTGAAAATTTTAATTAATTATTCTAAGTAATTTTTTTCGATTTTAAATTATTTTTCAGAATTAATTCGAATAAATAATTAAATAAAGGATTTAATTACTTAGCTGATGACGTAGCAGAATCTGGAGTGTCGATCGCATCAGGAGCGCGCGCTGAGAAGATCCAATGGTGGAGCTACCCAGTCTCGATCATAGGAACCGTGTACGCTTTTTGATGAGATCTCAGCTGTCCATTATCGGGAACGCGAAAATTGGAGGAATCGGACTGGCCACGTGGCGCTAAACACGCATGTTACCCAGTTCGCGTGTTACCCGGTTTGGACCGGGTAAGGTGCCACGTGGCGCTCGGATAGGGCACCATGTCAGACCAGTTGCATTGACTTGGTCAACTCTGACCTCCGCCATCTCATAACCTCTAAACAACAAGAGTTTAAACGTCGGGGCCGCTCAAGCAGACTGCGAGTAAGGGACGGTCTCCCCCATCCATCTCGCCAAGAAGACACAAGCATCCCTCTCCTCGGAGTCGGGGATGCAGAAGAACTCTCTTTCCTAGAGGGCGGGGAAGAACCCCCTCTCCCAAAGGTCGAAGAAGCCATCATTTTCCAAGGGGACACAAAAGAACTCCTCCTCGGGGGGAAGGAACCCCACTCCAACAAGCTGACCAGCTCCCAGGAAAGAAAGAGGGGAAGAATTACCTGTCACCCAAGTAGAGTTCCGAGAATTCATGGATGAGATCCTTAAAGTCCTCAACACCGCTCCAAGCAAGAGCTGACAAACTAGCCATCACTGTTTCACTACTCCTCAACGTGAAGAATCCCACAGGTCCACTAGATCCAAAAAGCAGGACAATGTTGTCCTTCAATGCCTCCAAAAGATGGAAGATCACCTTGCACTAATGAAGCAAGAAGAAGGACGACATGAAGGAACATACTGTTCCTCCATGCCCCCTTTCTCCAGGAAAATCATCGAGGCACCTATTCCGACCAACTTCAGGATCCCAGCATTCGACTCTTACAATGGGGAGACTGACCCAGTAGACCACATTGAGAGTTTTAAAACCCTCATGATGATCCACCAAGCATCTGACTCTCTTCTCTGCAAGACTTTTCTAGCAACCCTCAAGGTATCCACACAGGAGCGGTTCTCTCATCTCTCTCCAGGGTTCATCTTCTCCTTCGACCAACTTCAGGAGCTTCATTAGTGCCTGAAGATAGAGAAGATAAGTGCCTCCCTACTTGACCTGAGGTAAAGAGAATGAGAGTCCCTCAAGAGTTATGTTCGGCGCTTCACAGTCGAGTCTTGTTCAATCACTTCGCTCAACTTGGGCGTGGCCACTACTGCCTTTAGGTACAATGTGAATCATGACCACCTTAAAGCTTCCCTCGTCAAAAGACTTCCTTGGAATTTTTCTGACCTCCTTCAACGGGTGGAGAAGTACATTCGAGTGGAAGATGCCATCCGGCCCCAAGAACAGAAGGTGCCCTCATCCGAAAATAAATGGAAGAGCACTGATGAAGAAGAACCCAAGAAGACCCAGAAGGATGCCTCAGGCCAATGCCGTCAACCCCTAGTGCCACGCTTTGAGAATTACACCCCCACTTAATGTCAGCATCTCTGCTATTCTGATGGAATTCGATAAGGAGGGACTCCTCCAACCTCCTCCTAAGATGAATGACTCAAGCAAGAGCATGGACAAGAACAAGTGGTGTGCTTTCCACAAAGATCATGGGCACCTCATAGATGATTGTTGAGCCCTTAGGGATGAGCTCGAAGTGTTATTCCAGCGTGGGTACCTCGCCAAGTTCGCTCAAGGAAATGGCACTGAACTCCCTCCTCTAAGAGGGGCCAATAAGCGACCAGAGAAACCAGTCGAGACGCAAGGCTCGGGGCGCATGGATATATTCCACTCAATCCATGGGGGACCTATGGGGAGATTATCTAACTCCTCAAGGAAAGCATTTGTCCGTGAAGTGAACTCAGTGCATAATGTCCCTCCCAAGGACTCGGGGGTTCCGATCATATTTTCATACCGAGACCTTGATGGTGTTCGAACCTCATTGCGACACACTCGTAATCAGTATATGCATGGCAAACCATCAAGTGTGTCGTGTCCTAGTAGATAACGGAAGCTCAGTAATCATTCTCTTTCTGAATGTATTGAGGGACTCAAGCTCAAATGTGACTGCCTCAAACCCGCCAGGTATACCCTCCATGGATTCTCGAGAGCCCCTGTTCACATCGAAGGAATAGTCACCCTTGACATGACCGTGGGGAAGCTCCAGCCACCCGTATGGAAGCACTAGATTTCATGATAGTCGATATGAAGTTCGCTTATAGTGCCATCTTTGGTCACTCAGGATTAGCAGTGCTTCACGCAGTTGCCTCCGCCTACCATATGAAGATGAAATTTCCTACGACAGCAGGAGTAGGGGAAGCCAAAGGAAGTCAAGAAGCCGCTTAAGCATGTTACACAACCATAAGGGGGGGCTTGATCCTTCCCCTAGATGCTTTGGAACTTCCTCAAGATAGGGGACAAGCCAGCTTTGAACCCGTAGACGAACTAGCAGAAATTTCCTTCTCCCAAAAAAATCAAGCTAAGTGTTTTCGGGTGAGCAATGCGCTCTCCCATCAGGTCAAGGACCAGCTCATCACCTGCATAAGGGAGAACCGAGATCTTTTCACTTGGACAGCCACCGACATGTCGCGCATTTCCAAAGACCTCATCATGTACCGTTTAAGTGTGGACCCGGAAGTCAAGCCTGTCTAACCGAAGCGCCGCAAGTTCACCCCAGAGAGGAAGCAAGCAATCAAGGAAGAGTAGAAAAGGTCATAGTCACCTGCTTCATTCAGGAAGTTAGCTACCCCGAGTGGCTAGCAAATGTGGTCATGGTCAAGAAAGCAAACGACAAATGGAGAATCTATATAGACTTCACCGACCTCAACAAAGCATGCTTAAAAGACTCCTTTCCCTACCAAGCATAGATGACTTGATCGACGCCACTTCAGGCCATGAGCTTTTAAGCTTTATGGATGCCTTCTCGGGATATAACCAGATCCGAATGTTACCTCTTGACATCCCGAAGACATCCTTCATCACTGATCAAGGGCTATACTGCTATCTAGTTATGCCCTTCGGACGAAAAAATGTCGGAACTACGTATTAGCGCTTGGTGAAACAAGACTTGTCACGCCCCGCTTCCCAAAAAGGAATACGGAATATGGATACACTTCTAAGTCCAGCGAATGGCTTTCACCATTCATAAGCTGTAAGGATCTTTTCAATATTTCACAGGAATAAACAAGAATAAACGAGGAGAAACCAACTACGCATGCATGAGTAAATTTATATAACCAACAGAATTTACTTAAAACGAAATTAAATAAATCTCAAATAAACCAGATCTGGAAACAAGTTATAAATTCTGTGTCAAACTGCCCAATACAAAATTCATGTAGCAATTACATTTATTCAAAAAATCAGCAACAGGAAATAAATTGTAGCAAGAACTCCAGCCAACTAGAATGTTTGATCACCTACTCATTCGGGCAGCTGGTCACTAAAGTTTGCAATTTAACAAATTGCAGGAAGAGGAAAAAGAAACAAAACACTCGTCAATGCAAGTTACGGGCCACATGTAGTGCAGGCAACAATTATAGAAAAAGAGAGACAAGAATGAAGTAACAACGGAAACAAGTACAGAATAAGCATGGAATAGATGTGACAGCAAAACAGAATGACTAACATAAAATCAGGAAACAGAATCAAGTAATATGATAAGGTAACATGTGACAGGTATCAAATAGCATGCGAGTAGGTATACAAGTAGTAGGTGTCAGGTAGCATGTACAATTAAACAGGAATGTGCAAGTGATCATATTATTACAGGTCTTTTACTTAATCCTAATTAGGTAGCACTTCATGCGTCCCAGATTTTTACCACATGGTTGCTACATTCAAACAAGTTATATTTAGATTTCGCAGTGGACTGTATAAGGCCATGTACTCAGGTATCAGGTAAACAAGTACAGGTACAGGTAGAACCTACGGGTCCTCTTCTGAGTACACCTTCCTATAGGAAAGTGTGTAGCCAGGTAATCAGGTAAACAAGATTATGTATCATGTAATCATGAAACACGTAACAGGTGGGAACACGGCCCCCTTCCAAGTACACATTTCTATATTTTCCACTACTAGATATTCCCCTTAACCCCGGCTTGATTATGTCATTATTATTAAAGCAGGCATATAAGTGCACAAAACAGGGCAAGCATAACATGGTATGAACAAGGGACAGGTTCAGGTCAGAACATAAACATGCACAGGTGACAGACAACTCATAAAAGGCTAGGACAACGAAACTTTCAGTTCTGGACAGCAAGACACTACTGCACCAAATCTGAGATTCCTGTTGCCACAGACATGCAAATCTGGATCTGTCAGAAAATATAGAAAATAGACTATCGGTCGAATCAAGCACATATATATAAGTCATATAATAATTACAGAAATAGGGCTCAAAACAAAATTATATGCAGAAAATGTGTTCCGCCAGAAATCACAAGGTTGTATTCATAAGTATGAAATTGGCATAAAACTTACTGATTAAATCCAAGAAATATCTGGGGTATTTCTTAGTATATCTAGTATCAGAAAATAAAGTTTCATAATATTCCAACTTAGGTAGCATGGTCAAATAAAATCAGAAAACAGCAACATACAGCAAGTTTGTAAATATGAAACCTCGAACACGGCAGTACTAAAACAGTGATAGATTCCAAAGTATAAATCAAAATCCAAATCCGTTAAAAGGGTGATAAAATAGATACAGTAGGCTACATTTTATGTTTACAAAGTTTTTACCAACTACAACTCGAATCAGGTCGAAAACATGGTTATTTACTAAACAACATGCAAAACTGGAGATATAGTACTTTGTTCACAAGCATAGAATAGTTTATAAACGTCATCAAATAATTCTACAAAAATTAGGAGTTAATCCCAGTCAAGTCTAGTTATACCCAGCAAAATATTAGCTTCAAATTTTATCTTTATCATCAGTATTAAATTAAATAACTCTACAAAATTCACATAAAAACCGAATCTGGAATTTTGAACACGTCTGTAGTAAAACAGTAATAACTCACAACTCACAAATCGAAACTGAGATCTGTCAGAAATTCAGAAAAATAGAAAGCGAGATCTATGATTTATATTCACAAATTTATTTTATTTACTGACCTTAACAGGGTCAAAAATACTGAAACAAAACAGGACAGCAGCAAAACAGAAATCTTCATCAAATCAAATAGTTCATATGCAACACTCCAATCTGTGACAAAATACAAACATGGTATAGTAGCTATCCAAAACCACATGGTGTGGGTGTTTTACAAGTCTACCACAAGATACTACGACTAACACACCATGCATGCAAGATTCATACAACATGTCATGGATCACGAAACAACATACATACATGCATCAAGTGTAGATTATTTCTAAATTATTTTCATGTCGTGTGTGTAACAAAGACGACTACGGATGGATCAAGAATAGAGACAAGATCTAACAAGTATTTTTTATGAGAATGAATCTGACACAAAAGCCACACTACAGGCGGTATTTAGTACTTGTATATACAACAAAAATTAATATAAGTTACTTGCCTTGAAATTGACGACGGGTCGATGAGACGACGAGAATAACGGGAAGGGATTCCCGGGCACGAACACAAAAACACGAGCGAACGACCACGAATAAGATCCCGAACACAAGGAACGAACGACCACGAACACGATAACACAAAAACACGAGCGAGCGACCACGAATAAGATCCCGAACACAAGGAACGAACGACCACGAACACGATAACACAATAACACGAACCCAAGGCGAGAACAACACGTGCACACAAGGAGAAAGAGAAGGATAGCCGGGCAGTGGATGGGAAGACGACGACGGCCAAGGGGAAGGCCGGGACGCGCGCTGGTGCTGCGTCGCACTGGGGTTGTTGCTGCTTCGGAAGGGAGACGGCACAGGGTGCTGCTGGCTGTTGTCGCAGCTGTCTGCTGTGGCGTCGGGTGGAGAAGGGGAGGGTCAGCATTGTTGGGTCCACGGGCTGGCGGAAAGGTGGTCGGAAGAGAGGACGGGAGAGGAGGTCGGGAGCAATGGGTTTTGGTGGTCGGGAGCAATGGAAGGTAGGGGATGAAGAGATAGGGCGGCTGAGTAATATTAGGGTTTTGTACAGTGGGGGGTATATATATGGGGAGATTATTATAACGGGTGAGATCCAGTAGGATATTAGTATATAGGTTAAAGGGTTATATGGTTGAAGTGGATCCAAAAAGAGGTAAGAACAATAGTAAAAATAGGACATGAACAAATAAATAATAAAATAAAAAATAGCCCGATCAACCAGAGATGAAATAATAGGCACACAATTTCGAATCAAGAAGATCAAATCAAAGGCGACAAACCATTAGATGAATTATATTGATAACGAAGATCAAATACATGGTTCGAAAGGAACAAAAGAATACAATATGAAATAAATACCCAGAAAAGAAAATACATCCAATATATAAGAAAATGGAAAACAGGGGTTACAAGTCTTCAAGGAGCAAATTGGCTGAAACATGGAGGGGTACGTTGATTATATGCTCGTCAAGAGCCTCAGAAAAGAAGACCATGTGGCCGACCTTCAAGAATCCTTCAACGTGCTTCAGATGAACAACATGAGATTGAACCCCTCAAAATGTGCCTTCAGTGTCTCCTCGGGGATGTTCTTAGGGTTCATGGTAAGCCTGAGAGGTATCAAAGCTAACCCTGAGAAGAACAAAGCTATAATCAACATGTCTCCCCCAACTACAATCAAAGAAGTCCAGAAGCTCACCAGCCGCTTCGCTGCCATCAGTCGCTTTCTCTCTAAGTCTAGGAAGAAGTGTCTTCCTTTCTTTAAAGCTCTTCGGGGAGCAACAAATTTTGAGTGGGGGGGGAGAACAACAAGCAGCCTTCGAAGTCCTCAAAGCACATCTTTTCAATCCCCCGCTCTGTAGCATGCCCACGCCGGGAGAGGTTCTCTACCTCTACCTGGCTACTTCGGACCAAACCCTTAGTGCTATCTTGGTAAGAGAAGAAGACCAGGTACAAAAGTCAATTTACTATGTGATTAAGGTTCTCCACGATGTCGAAATCCGATACTCAAAGATGGATAAGATGGCTTACGCTCTGGTGATGGCTGCCCGAAAGCTCTTACCCTACTTCCAAGCACACTCTATCTGGGTCCTCACCGATCAACCGCTCAAGCAAATCCTTCACAAGACAGAGAGCTCCAGAAGATTCATGTTGTGGTCCATCTAGTTAAGCCAACATGACACCAATTATTAGCCAAAAATTGCCATCAAGGCCCAAGCCTTAGCCGAATTCATTGTAGAAAGCACTATTCCGAAGAAGGAGACAACCCCCCACTATGGAGTGTATACGTGGATAGGTCCTCCTGTCTCGAGGGAAGTGGAGTCGGTGTCATCCTACTAGGTCCCGATGAGTTCACCCTCCAATACTCGTTGCGCCTCAACTTTCCAGCTTCCAATAACGAGGCCGAGTATGAAGCCCTCATCGACGAGCTCCTTTTAGCAAAGAAAGTAGGGGCACATAGAGTCGGAGTGTTCATCGACTCCCAATTGGCAGTGAACCAAATTCAGGGCGTGTATGAGGCCCAGGACGATCGCATGATCAAGTTCTTGGCTCACGTGAAGAAACCCATGTCTATTTTCAAGGAAGCTGTGGTCATCCGCATCCCATGCGAAGAAAACGGGCAAGCCGATGCCCTCTCTAAGATTGCCTCCTCCTCATTCAATAGGCTCGACCACAATGTGCTAATTGAGGTCCTACTCAAGCCAAGCATTGAAGAGGATGCACTGGAGCTCATGTCTATCACCCCCCCAGACACCTGAAGATTGTTGGATGAAACCCTTAGTTGACTTCCTTAACAAGAGAGTCCTCCCTACGGATCTAGAAAGAAGCAAGAAATATTCGGGTAAGGGCAGAGAGATATACATTCGCCGAAGGAGTCCTCTACAAGCGCTCCTACACTCAAATTAACGGCCGACCCTACCTAAGAAGCCTCTCCCCCGAAGAGGCCTAGTATGCCATTAAAGAAGTACATGAAGAAATAGGGGGTAATCACCTAGGCGCGAGGTATCTCTCACAAAAATTCCTCTACCATGGTTACTATTTGCCAACCCTCTTCAGTGATGCACAAGCATATGTCCGCCGATGCATCCCCTGCCAGAAGTACTCCTTCATCAAGCAGGTGCCGCAAGCCAACCTCAACTCTATGTTCAGCCCTATCTCCTATGCAATGTGGGGAATGGACCAGCTCCCTTTCCTCCCGCCATTGGCCAACAGATCTTCCTGGTAGTCGCCATCGACTACTTCACAAAGTGGATCGAGGCAGAACCACTTGTAATCATCACAAAGAATAGAGTCCAACAGTTCTTCTGGAAGAACATAGTATGTCGGTTCGGGATCCCCCGCACACTAGTCACTGACAATGGAACTCAATTTACTAGCAAGGGGTTCTGCAAGTTTGCTCTGATATGGCAGTTGAACAACGCTTCTCATCCATTTCGCACCCCAGACCAACAGCCAAGCCGAGAACATCAACTGGCAAATCTTGGATGGCCAAAGACTTGGTGAAACCCCGAAGAGACAATGTGTCGAAGAACTCCCGAGCGTGCTCTAGCCCTATAGAACCACGAAAAGAACCCCTGCAGGAGAATACCCATTCAATCTCATCTTCGGCACCGAAGCTCTCATCCCTCTGGAAGTAGGACTACCTTCCCCTCGCCTTCTCTCCTTCAATGAAGAGCAGAATTGAAAGACCTCCGGGCCAGTCTAGATCTCATCCGTGAAGTCAGAAAGAAGTCCGCCTTGAGAAGAAACATCTACTAGCAGAGGGTAGAAAAGTTTTACAACAAGAACGTCCGCCCGACCAACCTTAAAGAAGGGGACCTTGTCCTTCAAAAGCTCAAGATATCCAACCCACGCAAGAAGGAAAAGCATGCCCCCAACTGGGAGGGACCATAAAAGGTCTCACAAGTGGTTCGCCAGGGAGCTTACCGACTTGAAGACCTGGGGGAAAGAAGATACAAGGACTTAGAACGCCGAGCAACTGATGAAGTACCATGAGGACGCTTAATGCTCTCCTTTGTAACTAGTTCAAACATGTAATAAAGGCCGACAATTATAACGGTTACAATATGTAATAAAGGCTAGCAATCAAGCAACCATCTAGTTTAAACTTTTAATAAAATTTAGTTCTTTTCCAAAATTCTGGTGTAACTTTTTCGAATACACTCTACCAAATACAAGCAAAGAAACGCACTCATGGTTCACTCCCGAGCAACATTATCTGCTCATAAAGCACCCTAATGGACAAGTGTTGAGTCCATTCATGGTTCGTAGGGTCCCTTTAGCGACTTGTCCCCGAGCAAGTATGCGGAGCATGGCCAGCCAATCGAATGCTCCCAGAACTCATCATCACCTTGTTCAGAGTCCATTTGTGGTTCACAGAGCCGCTCTAGCCTCTTTCCCCTAACCAAGTATGTGGAGTCTGGCTCACCACTCGAGTGCTCCCAAAACAACCCGGACAAGTGTGGAGTCCATTCATGGTTCATAGGATCTCTCTAGCTACTCGCCTCTAAGCAAGTATGCAGAGTGCAGCTCGTCATTCGAATGCTCCCAAAACTCGTCGTCATCTTGTTCGGAGTCCATTCATGGTTCACAGGACCGCTCTAGCCTCTTGTCTCTGAGAAAGTATATGGAGCCTAGCTCACCACTCAAGTGCTCCAAAAATAACTCGGACATGTGTGGAGTCCATTCATGGTTCATAGAGTCTCTTTAGCTACTCGCTTATGAGCAAGCATGCAGAGCTCGGCTCACCATTCGACTACTCCCAAAACTCGTCGTCACCTTGTTCAGAATCCATTTGTGGTTCACATGGCCCCCCTGACTTGCCACTCAAATGCTCCTAAAATAACCTAGATAACTTTTGAGTCCTTTCATTGTTCATAGGGTCCATCTAGTGACTTGCCTCAGAGCAAGTGTGCGGAACGCGACTCGCCATTCGAATGCTCTCAAAATTCATCGTCACCTTGTTCAGAGTCCATTCGTGGTTCACAGAGCTGCTTTTGCCTCTTACCCCTGAGCAAGTATGAGGAGCTCGGCTCGCCACTCGAGTGCTCCCAAAACAACCCCAAACACAAAAAATGTAACACATAGAGACAAAGCATGAACACTTAAATGACTTTCGTTCCACATCAATATCTAATTACAAGTGTCATGGGAGAAAAATTCTTTACAAGATTACAAGTCTCTTTACAAGATTGTGAGTCTCTACAAGATTACAAGTCTCTTACAAGATTGCAAGTCTCTTACATGATTACAAATGTCCCTCGGAGTCATCTTTCCCTCCTTGTGGTAAAGGGATGTTTCTATAAATAGACATGCCCGGCTTACGCCCCCGCTCGAGGCAGAAGAGCACCACTCCGCTCCCTTGACAAATCAGTAGGAAAGACCAAGTCTGCTGACTGTGTACGAGCCGCGAGACTATCAACACACCTCGCCTCTTCAACAGAGGCAACACTCGACGAGCCGGCCACCCCACTCTGGGCATCTCCTGGATTTCTAGAGGTTTCGTATGGGTGCAAAGCCAAATTGTGAAACGAACTCTCCTTATTTATCTCATCACGGGAGTAGGAAGTACTTCTCATCCTAACCCCCTCAAGGAGCCGCTTCAGCCGATGAGTCTCCACCTCTTGTTCAACAAGCCTTTTCTTGAGTTGGGCATCCTTCACCCTCATCTTCCAGCGAAAGGTACTTGTGCACGTCGAACCACCAGGGTGGGTCTCCCCCAAAAGCTCGAGAACTGTTTTCTTCAGTTGAGATACTTCTAAACTCTTCTCAAGGATTACGTTCTTCAACTCATCTCTTTTGGTGGTAGCCGCGAGTAAAGAACGGCGAAGAAATTTCACTTCCAAGCTCCTTCCAACTGTCGCCTTAGCAACGGCAGCCCCACTATCAAGGGGCTACTTCCTCCTTCTCCTCGGCCAAGGCCGCCTCCAACAGAGTAATCTGTGTCGTCTGAGTCTCCACTCAATGTGTCGGCTCTTCCAACTACTTAGCGGTCTTCGACCGCTCCGCTCTCGCCCTATCGGTCACTGCCTTCAACTCCTTCTCTTGCTCCCCCAACATTCTTCAGCAAATGGCTAAAGTGGAAAGTAGAATAGAATGATTCGGAGTCACAACGAAGAAGATAGCTACTGTCGTTTCATAAAAAGACTAATGCAATAAGCAAATTATAAAGACGTACCAACATATTGGCAATAGCGATCTCCAAAGCCGAATCACCAACCGACCCCGCAACCAGTGCAGCCCTATCCTTGAGGGTCGCAAGATGATGGATCGCCTTCATGCAACTCATTGAATCCCCAAGGAAGCTGTCGTGCCTCCTGACATGCCAATCCGGGACGAAGATCTTCTTCAGCTTATCTACGAGAATCGCGTCAGTCTTTGCAGTAAGAGGAGCCTCAAGCATGAGAGCTAAAGCTAAGGAGAATCCATGAGTGGCAAGGGTAGTCAAGGAAGTGGGCAGAGACCCTAAGCCCTTCCCCGAAGCAATGCCCGTTAGTCCCTTCACGGCCTTCGATGGTGCAAGCCTAGTAACTGTCATCTTCGTCTTCTTCTGTTCAGGGGCTTTGCTGCTCAAACCTGAGCTTTTGACTATAGTCGCATCAAAATCCATGCCGACCTCTCCTACTAAAAAAAAGTCTAGTGTTTAGAGAAGAAAAAGAGAGAAGAGATAACCTAAAGAGCAGAAGTAAAATGCAATGAAAATACAAATGCATACTAGGGTTGATCGGACTAAGCCCCTCCCGGAAGAGAAACTCCTCGGTCACCTCTCTCCAACTGAAAGCAGGCCCATCTAAAAGAACCCTAACCATGTCCTCCCCCTCGCGGTTCAGAATCAGATTAACTTTCACTCTTTTCGGCACCGCCTCACTCCAAGTTGTGGGAATCCCCCACGGCTCACGACTGCAAATGATAAAGTACTTCTCCCTCCAATTCTTGATCGAATCAGAATTGTCAATCAACTTCACCGCCTAACTTGACGTAGATAGAATTTGAACTCCAATTTGTACTTCTGGTGGATCTTGTAGAGCAACCTCAACACACTCAGTCGCGACTCGAACCCCGCTGCCTGACAATACAACATGAAGCTGTTGACATGTCTCCACATGTTCGGCATATACTGAATGAGACTCAGAGTATACCACCTTAAGACTTCTCTCACGAACGGATGAAAGGGGAAACGGAGCCCCACATGAAAAGCATCAAACGAAAAAAGCACAGAACAGGAGAGATCGGTGAACAAGCTCTAACCCCAGGGCCCGGTAACATTCGATCGAACTCCCTCAGTATCATGAAGCACTCCCGTATGCTACCCAAGTCCACCTCCATAAGCATCAAAGATACGTCATCCACCTCCGAATGCTAACAATGCTCATTCTCCTCTTGCAATGGCGTCATCCTGTGCTCAACTCGCCCTAATAAATCAGTGGGCTAATCTCGGATGCCACCAAGACGAGACACTGGACACGGAAGTCTCCTCGATTCCCCCATTCTTCTATCTCTCTCAAATATTGTCTCCACAATAATTGAAGGCGACTCCACTACACCCTTCCCCTTATCCGCTCTAGAAGGTGGAACCAACGATTGCTCTCCAACACGATTAGAAGGGGAGGTATCATCACCCGAAGAAACCCTAGAAATCTATATATATATATATATATATATATATATATATATATATATATATATATATATATATATATATATATATATATATATATATATATATATAACCTTGGTGTGACAACCATAGTTGAAAAGATCGTCGGAGCAAGGAATCGACTGCCAGAGCTATCTCAAAGTGAAAACCACACCAGAAAGAAAATTATTGAGGATAAGAGAATGAGGAAGGAGTGGAAGGGGGGGTATAGAAGAATGAAGGCGATGGTTGGGCTACCGAGTTTATTGGGCTCCCAACAAATGGGGAAGCCCACCAGTCGAAAAGGCCAAATGACAAAACCATTGACAAGTCAACAGTCAGCAGTCAACATATGCCACGTCACCAATCAAAGCATATCAGAGGCACGAGCCGAGCAAATGTGCCCCCAATCAAATAGAGCAAAACTTCGCTGAACGGTCACTAGTCAACGGGACACGTGGTGTTCAGCCGAAGCATCAAGGTAGTTCAGAGGCGTGCGCTGAAAAAATGTGCCCCCAATCGAAAACGTAGCAAAACTCCGTTGACCGCTATCCATGACATGTGGCGTGCAACCGAAGCATCAAAGCAGTTCAGAGGCGCGTGCCCCTGACCGAAAACGGAGCAAACTCCACTAACCGATCAACTTTCAATAATCAACGTGACACGTGGTGCGCAACCGAAGCATCAAAACAGTTCGAAGGCATGCACCGAGCAAACATGCCCCCGATAAAAAATGAAGAAAAAATCCGTTGACCAGTCAACAGGACACGTGGCACACAGCCGAAGCATCAAAGCAGCTCGGAGGCACATGTCGAGCAAATGTGCCTCCGGTGATCGGTCAACTGTCAATGCGACACGTGGCGCGCAGCCAAAGCATCAAAGCAGTTCAAAGGTGTGCGCCGAGCAAATGTTCCCCCAATCAAAAATAGAGTAAATCCCGATGATCGGTCAACTATCAAAGGATACATGGCGTGCAACCGAAGCATCAAAGTAGTTCGGAGACATGTATCGAACAAATGTGCCCTCGATCGAAAACAAAGCAAAACTCAGCTGATCAGTCAACGGTCAACGTAGATGAGACACGTGGTGCGCAGCCAAAGTATCAAAATAGTTTGGAGGCGTGCGCCACAAATGTGCCCTGACTCGAAATTGGATGAAAATCTCATTGACTGGTCAACGGTGAACGGACAAGTGTCGTTCAGCCGAAGCATCAAAGTGGTTTGGTGGCATGCACCGAATAAACACTCCCCCGACCTAATGGGGAGCGTTTTTGTGCTTATTGGTTTACGCGACCCAGACACTCGATTTTCAAGATTTTTGCGATGTGTTAGATCTACGCTCTAGATTTCTCCACGACACCAGGTATTGAATTAATTCCTTTATTTAATTATTAAATCAAATTAATTATTTAAAAATTTCGAAAGAATATTTAAAATTGGAAAAATTAATTAAAAATTCTAAAAATAATTATTAATTTAGAAAATATTTTTAAATTTCAAAAATATAATTATTAGTTTAGTATAATTAATTAAAATTAATTGTTAAACTTCAGAAATTGGATTTAAAAATTCGAAAAATGATTAAAAATTGGAAAAAAACAGAAAAATCTGAAAAAATCACCAAAAATCCAGAAAATTGTAAAAAGAATTTTGGCCAGCTCAGAATAACACCGTTACACGTAGATCAAGATTCAAATGTCCCCAAAAACTTCGATAAGTTCCGTAAACTCTTTAAAATGGGCGAACTGCACCTTAAAGGCTGTCAAACTTAGTCTTAGGGAGTGAGGGGGCTTTTTATATGGTTAAAAGTAGAACCAGATTGGACCGTTCAAGCTGGGCACGAATCTTAAAGCTCTCAGAGATAAAATGGTAATTTCACTAAAAAGAGTCATTCAATGGAAAGTGGGCATCTCTTAAGCCTAATAACCCAAAACTGATCTGTCTTACTGGGTTGTCATAACAGCTAAATATAAATGAGTCCAAATTATTTAAATATGATTCAATTTCATAATTATCCATAAGAGACAGTTCAAAAACCATATCTCTTATCATGAAGAGAGTTTAAACTCAATCCCCTCAACTACTCTTATCTCTTCATGAAGAAGAGATAACTGTAACACCCCGCAAAATTGGGTTATGACAATTTTGCTTCACGTGTATTACGCACGTGTATTTCGTACTATTACGAGTAATAGTCGTAACGTATTTTTCTACATATTTCTATATTTCAACTATTATACATTTTTGTCTCCTCAAAACTCATCTTATCCTATTTTTAGCCAACTCAAACATTTATTTTAATCTTTGTGTTTTTACGTATATTGCACGTGCTTTCAATACACATGTCGATTACGTATATTTTCCATTACTTGAAATATTCGTAATATTATTATTCTACATATTTTGTATTTTGACTGTTTTTCGTTCTCTCAAATTAATTTTAATATTTTTGCACGTGCATTGCACTTAAAATTTTATGTATTTTAGTCCCTAAAATTTTCCAAAGTGTACATTTTTATTCTCATTTTATTTGTCACAATTGTATTATTTACATTTAATAAAAACCCATAGGCCTAAAGTCTATTTTAAAGCCCACTAGAAAATTTATTAAAAGAAGCCCATGATTTTATTCTACACTTTAAATGTACACTTTAAATCCTATACATTTGTCATGTAACAAATACCTACAAATGGATTAATAACAATAATTAAAAGATTGAGAATTGTGTGCATGTTGGGTGCACGTGCACGTGTGTGCACCCAAGAGCGTTGGTCGGCCATTGAAGAGGGGAGAAGTGGAAGGAGAAGTGGAATGTGAAGTGAATGTGTGAGTGGGTAATTAAGTGGGTATTGGGAGTCTTTTCATTCACCAATAACCCTATAATTACCCCTCCTATTGTATGTGCATTTCACAAAAGATCAAAACAAAAGAAAGAGAGAAAAGAAGATAGTTTCGGTTTTTGTACAAGGAAGGGAGGCTTGCAGTTTTTCTTGCTTAAGAAGGAGGAGGCTAGCTTTGGTTGGAGCTTTGGAACAATTTTTCTAGGAGTTTTCTCTCATTTTGCATCAAATAAGGTGGGTGTCTCTTCTTGCTTTCTAAATTATGGTAGAATGCATGTGTAGATAATCTATGTTTGAAATTGATAATTAGTATGAGTTCTTTGGCTACTTTTGATGATGCATTTGTGTTGCTATCTAGAAATTTTGGTAATAATAAAACATGAGAAGTCATGTATGCTAGATAAAGAATTATGATTGTCTTGTTGTTACACCATACTTTTTATTAGAGAGTGTTGTAATGGGGAAGTCATGTATTTAAATTATTGTTGTATGTAAATTTGTGACTAAAAATCATACAAGTTAAGGGGTGGATTAAAGTTGAAAGGATAGTGAGAATGTCCCAAAAAGAAAAATTCAGAATAATCACTAGAGGAAATATGTTCATGTAGTAGTTATAAAAGGGGTAGTCTCGATGAAATAACAAAAGCACATATTTATAAATAGGGCAAAAGCCAAAGTACCCCCCCAACGTTTGCCCCGAGTACAAAATGCCCATACAACGTTTGAAAAAGTACAATAAACCCATTATTCGGTTAACTTAACCCTTTCCGTTAAGTTATAATTATTAAATTACTTTTTTACCCTTACACTTTCATATTCAATCTCTTTCTCCCCTTTCATCATTTCTTTTTTCTTCCTTAATTTTTTCTTGTTCTTCCCTTTATTCCTTGAAGGGAATATATCTTATCATTTTTGCAATTCATATTTCTATCTAGACTTGGAAGTAGCTCTTGTCAAAATTTGATCTTAGAAGCTATCCTATTCAATTTATGGTTTATTCAGACTATGGAGGATTTCTCCTACTGACCCTTATGGTGGATATTCTTGGGAACATATTTGCTTCACTCTTTGTTAGGTGCTTTCTTTGGAAGGAAACCACAAGGATTTCAATACAAGAGAACGCCTTTCTCATGAAACTTCATTCTTTTCTCTTCCTCGATAATGTGGCTTCAAGGACTGTACGCCATTGCTCATACAGATTGTCTGGTTGTATTCGTCAAGGTGAGTTTCTTTTTGGTTGGAAATGTCCAAACTGGGTGGGTTCCCATCCATCTTGACCCCGCAGAAAGAAGTCACTGATTGTTAAATATTTGCTGCTTGAAATGGTTGGGGCATTGAATCAGTTGGGATCCTGAGAAATTTTGGATGGATTCAATCCGTTTCCTTATTAATACCTCCTCTCACAAACTAACGTGGTTGTGTCTTCTATCTTTCTCTTCACTTCTCATCTCATTAGTTAGATAGTGACGCAGAAAGAGGGAGATGGAAGCTGAAGGAAAGGCCTCATCAACACTGGAGGAGAATTCAACGAAATACAAAGGATGGAAAGCTATGCCATATATCATAGGTATTATGACACTACTATACTGAAAATTTAGAACGTGCCATGCAAAAAAAATTCCTCTCTCCTAATGTCGGTCATTATATGTCTCATTTATTCATCGATTACCATTTCCAAAGCTGTATACATCACCCATTCTCGACACTTTCCCTGTAAATGCATACTCTGTTGCAAACAATATACCATTAAATCAGTGATATGATTATCAGAAAAAATATCTTAAATCAATTATATGAAGTCAGGTAACAGTAACGTTGTTTATTATTATGCTAACTTAGTTGATTTAGTTGGCTCATAAACTAAATGCCTATTTCCATTGAAGTGTGTAGTAACTCATGGAGCACGAAATTGAGTATAGTACAAAACCCATACAAAATTAAGGAAAGAAAAAAGAATGAAGAAAGGGAAGAAAGAGATTGAATATGAAAGGAAAAGGGTAAGGGTAAAAAAGTAATTTAATAATTATAACTTAACGGAAAGGGTTAAGTTAACGGAAGAATGGGTTTATTATATTTTTTCAAACGTTGTATGGGCATTTTGTACTCGGGGCAAACGTTGGGGGGGTACTTTGGCTTTTTCCCTTATAAATATTCTCAAAAAAAAATTACTATTTGCAATAATTGTGCAAAATATCCCTCAAATATAAATAAAATTAATGAGAAACTTGGGGATATGTTTTATGAACAATCTAATTGAAAGAAAAGAATAAAAATCGAACATAGTTGAAAGAGTAAAAAATGAAATTTATCAGAAAGTTCAGTTATATAAATTTTAACCCCTAAGATATTAGATATGATGCTTGGCCTTGGTGGCTAGCGCGTTGCGCTGCCACGTGGCGCTTTGGGGTTCTCTGAGGTCGCGGGTTCAAGCCTGGGTGTGGCTCTATTCTTTTAAACTTTTTAAAAATAAAATGAAAAGAACAATTTGGGTATTTAATAAATTTCAGGGATTTTATACACCAACTGAGACAATAGCTCGGTGGTTTGGCATTGGCTTTGGGTGCTATTTGGCTCTGGTTCGAGCCTGGGGGTGTGCACTTTTGGGTTTTAACTTTAAAATACACGATTCAAGTTTTAAAATGGGGAAAACTTCATGGAAAGTTGTTATAATATTATTAGAACAATTTGGGAGTTATTTCATAGTATTCAAAAGGTATTTTTGAGAATTTAAAGGTCATGTTTCATATATTTATTGAGTTTGAATTCAAAATTAAAATAAAGAGGATGCATATGATTAAAGATATTAAGAGTTGGTTTATAATGAAGTAAAGCTAAATTTTGAAATGGAAATAAACAAGTTCTAGTGATGATTTTTAAAGAAGATTGGTATGAAAAATAGTGATTTACTTAAAGAAATGAGTTTGGTTGAAGTATAGGTAAATATGAAAAAGGTTGTATTAATCGAGAGAATTTTGAAAGTGATTAGTTTGTTGGCTAACTAAGAAGTTGTGTATAAGAAATTGTGATTGGATGAGTTATAAAAGTTGAATACTTCGTGAATTATAAACATAAAGTGGATAAAGAGAATTGTTGAATAAAAGATGAAATGTTTTTGTTGAGGTTCTTTATAACCTATTTGATCTCTAAAGTGAGATGATTGTTGGAATCTAGAGGCTAGGAGAGACCCTTAGTAACCGGAATTTGTGAATGATGAAAATTTGAGAACTAACCAGTGTGGGTTAAGTATTTCTTGAGAAGTAGCCAGTTTGGGCTAACTTTCTCTCGTGTTGATTTTAGTCCGGCAGGATAAGCTAGCTCTAGGTTGTGATGATTTTTAATTAAAACTTAAGGATAGGCACTAGGAGAAGATGTAATAAAACTTGGGCTAACGTAAGTGGGCACCTCTACATAGACTGATGGTGGACTTCAAGACTATAAACCCAGTTTGACGGTGGACTTCGAGACTGTAGTTGCTTGCGATGAAGATGAGCCTTAATTAAATCTGGGACTATGATTGGTTTGATGGTGGACTCCAGGTTCATGAATAGTCGAGCAGATGGGAGGCTGTTCTCCAGTGTATATGCATGTACTGGGGCTAGAGGGGCACTTGCGGGATGTTCGCACTTGGAATCCGTACTCGTGGAGTGTCTAAACCTTGATTTAATTACCGTATTAGATTATTCATGGCGAGGGATTAAATCCTATAATGTGGAGTACGATAAGGGCTTGCCCTTGGACCTATGTAGAATGGGATGCATAGAATCCGAACAAGTATGCATTAGTGTCATCGTAGTGTAACATCTGCATTAGGTATTAAGTCAAATCATACACTGACATGTTTAGGATAGTCACTTTTTACACTTTATTGTGCATTCAAGTTTGTGCTTGCTAAAGTAAGAGAATCGCTGTTTTATAGCATTGTGTTAGTTGTATACAACTAACGTGCCCACAATTTTTCAGTGCAGGACTTGGATTAGCAAAAGGACATGAAGATGAATTGATGCTAAAGATTATTTTCATGATTTAAGCTTTTGATATTAAAGTTGTATATATCATATTGTATTCATTTTATTTTCGTTGTGTATTCTGTAACAAACAATATGTATAATGAAAAGTTTTAATTTCCTTGTAAAATTGTATGATGTTGAAGTAAAAGATCCTGTTGTGCTATGAATTTCATGTAAATAAAATTTGGGGTGTTACAATAACTGATTCAATCCAAAAATACTGGGAAGTGGAGATAAATAATTATCTTGAAACTGACCAAAGCAACTATAAATACCCCCCTCTACTTCCACCAGAAATGGTAATCAATAATTTTCCACAAAAAACTCTTTCTATTCTTGAGTTCTGACTTGAGCGTCGGAGGGTCTGTTGCCGGGATCAACTTCGTTGTTTCATACTTTTGCACGTCAATCGGAGCTATCGTCACCATCAAGATCAGATCCAACAGTGCAAACAAGTCAGATTCAGAAGTCCACATCAGTTGAAAGCAGTCAACATCGGTGAAAGTAAAAAAGGTAAGCTTTTTACTGTTTTAAAAGAACTAATATAATCTGTTTGCTCCCATACAGAAATTTAGCAGCAACAGTTGGTTAAGAAAATGTCTAGTTGTCTATTCCTGTTACATGCATGCAATTTTTGAGGCCAGGAACTGTTTTAGTTTCGTAATGTTGGTGAAGCCATTTACTGCCATGATGATTCTCCAATGTTTTTCTTTATGATTGTCTGCATCAAATTGTCATTGATAAGGTTAATAGAGAGATTGGAAAATATTATTGGATCGATTATAACTAAGTACAATATCTCCTATATATATAAGAGGGAACCAAATACTAAACTAATACATAATCTGATATGGGACATAATATCTAACACCCCCTCTTAAACTCACGGCGAGTCGAACAATGTGAGTTTGCTCACAAAGTATCGAAATCTCTGAAAAATATGGGATTTAGTGAAGAAGTCTGTTGTGAAAATGTAACTGAATGATATGAAATAGTCCTTGCTTCAAAACACTCACGAACATAGTGGCAATCAATCTCTATGTGCTTCGTTCGCTCATGGAAGATCGGGTTTCTTGCAATGTGCAATGCACTTCGGTTATCATAGTGAAGAGGAGTAGCACCTGTAAGAGTGACACCCATATCTGATAACAGCCAACGAACATGAACAATATCTCTAGTAGTAGCTGCTATTGCTCTGTACTCAGCTTCTATGGAAGAACATGTGACAACTAAATATTTCTTGCTTTTCCATGAGATCAACGAATTACCAAGAAATAAATAGAAACCTATGGTAGACCGTGTGGTAGTAGGATCACCCGCCCAGTCTGAATCATAGTATGAACTAAGCTCTAGTTTTGATATAGAAGGCATGAATAAGGAGCGAGTGATAGTGCCCCGAAGATATCTGAGGATCCGAAGAAGAGCACTATAGTGAACTGATGTAGGAGCATAAATAAACTGATTAACAATACTTACAGCATGAGTAATATCAGGTCTGTTCATGCATAAGTAGACAAGTTGTCCAATAATCTGCATGTATCTTGTGGGATCGGAAAGGAGCTCACCATCTGTGGGACGAAGCTTCACATGAAGCTCTAAGGGAGTATCGGCTGATCAACTGTCAGAGAGGCATGCAGCGGAGATAATATTAGATGTGTATTTCTGTTGAGAAATAAATATCCACCAAGATCCAAGGCCAATCTCTAGAGCGAGAAAGTAGTGTAATCTGCCAAGGTCTTTCATATGGAACTGCTGGTGAAGGTATTTCTGGGTGGATGCAATGCCTACGAAATCATCCCCAGTAATAATCATGTCATCAACATATAATAATAGAAGTACCCAACCTAGGTATGACACTGCGAAAACACTCAAACCAAGCTCGAGGGGCTTGTTTCAGACCATATATAGCTCGATGCAGACGGCAAACATGATGAGGAGTGGGAAGGCCAAGAGGAGGATGCATGTAACCAACCTCAGATAATTAACCATGAAGAAATGCATTCTTCACGCCCATCTGGTATAACGGCCACTGACAAACAACGACAACAATAAGGAGAGTGCGAACTGTAGTCATTTGTGCAATTGGGGCAAAATTCTCATCATAATCAATGTCATGCTCCTGAGTAAATCCTCGGGCAACTAGACGAGCCTTGTGCCGCTCAATGGAGCCATCGGGTCGATATTTGACCGTGAAGATCCACTTTCAGCTAACAGGCTGGACGCCCACATGCAGTGGAACAACATCCCAAGTGATAGTCTGATCAAATGCACTGAACTCCTCTACAATACCCAGAAAAATAAAGATTACCTTTGTTTTGTTTTATGACATCAAATACTCCATATTTTTCATTAAGCATAGTGACAGCGACTCTTGCACCTGCAAAAAAAAAAAAAATCACCTCTCATCTAAAATATAATGCCAGGGCCCAGGAATCAAGTTTATCATATAAATAAGCTTCAAATTTCAGTTGGTCACTAAACTTGCCTAACAATAAAATCAATCAAAAATACTATTGTTAGAGTGATTTCTACCTCAGTACCTCCTAAACCCACAAATGAGATTCTCAATTCTATTAATTAAAAAAAACGACATGAGAGGACTGAACTACTAGAGTAGTGCTAAGAAGACCAAAAACTTGTGCAGTCCTGCTAAGAAGACCAACAACTCCAACTACGCCTCTGATACGCGAGACACCATGACTACAACTCCAACTACAACTCCTGCTAAGAAAAAAACTCTGTAAAAGAAACAAACGAAAATTCTCAACTGACAATTTGAAGAAGATCTGAAAATGCTGGAAGGGGAGAGAGAGTGAGTGAGAGAGAGAATTTGAAGAAGATGAAGAGGCTGGACAAAAAAAAATAAAAAATAAATAAATAAAATTGAAGAAGTTGAAGTGACACTAAAAGAGAGATAGATTACTAAATTGGGCTCTCCCCTAAAAATTAATTACAAACTCATTAATTCATTATATTAATTATAAGACTATTAATCTATTATATTTTTTAAAAAATTGGGCCCCTCTCCTGAAGTGGGCCCTGGGCGGTCGCCCAGCTGGCCCTGGGGGAGATAGGCCCAATAACTGGGGAGTCGAGAAAACTAGCATCCTCAGAAGAGGTCAAGTACTAGGGAGAGTCTTCCACAAAGGAGACATGTCAAAAAATACGAATACGACATACCACAGGATCAAAACAATGATATCCTTTATGCTCATGACTGGCACCTAGGTGAATGCACTTGGTAGCTCGGGCGGTGAGCTCCGTGCACTCAGTAGGAGGGAGAAGGACATAACATGTGCACCCAAAAGTACGGAGCATACTGTAGTCCGGTGGTGAGTGAAGAAGAGCCTCATAAAGTGATGTGCCAGATAGGGCAAACGAGAGAGTAATGTTAATGAGACTGACAGATTTCATGACAGCTTCAGCCCAGAAAGAACGAAGAACGGAAGAGGAGAGTAGAAGAGCGCAAGCCGTCTCAAGTATGTGACGATGCTTTCATTCAGCTACACCATTCTGCCCATGCGTGTGAGGGCATGATTGCTGAAAGAGTGTACCATGGGATTGAAAGATCGATCTCATAGCAGCGGAAGTGTACTCACGAGCACCGTCTGAGCGAAAGATTTTGATATGCACACCAAACTGAGTGTGAACAATGTTCGTAAAGAACTGGTAAATGTTAGGTATCTCAGAGCGTTGGTGCATAAGAAACACCCTTGTGTATCAAGTAAATTCATCAATAAAATTAACATAATAGAGATAACTTTTTTGAGAAGGTGTAGGAGATGGTCCCCATATGTCAGAGTGAATAAGTTAAAAAGGATGGGTGGTTTGAGAAGTACTTTTGTTATTAACAGGGACTGCTATGTGTTTGGCCAAATGACAACGCTGACAATCAGACAAATGAGTAAAAGAAAGAGGATCAAGGGCACCACTGTGGGCTAAAGTCATGAGGTGAGACTCACTAATATATCCTAAACGTCTGTGCTACAGATCAGCATTAAAGAGCACAACACCAACAAAAGGAGGTTGAGATTTATGTGCATGAAGAAAATATAGATGATATAGACAATCCAGTCGACTAGCACGCCCAAACTCCTGACCAGTGTATGAATCAAATGTAAAAACAAGACCACTATTACACAGCGCACTAATGGAAATAAGGTTCATGGATAAATGAGGAGCATAAAGAATATAAGGCAATGTGAGAGTGGGAGAGCTAATAGACCCTGAGTGTGTAATGAGAAGTTGTGAGCCATCGGCAGTGTGTAGGGTGGAGAGTGAGAGGGAAGTGCAGTGCTGGTGGTGAACAGCATGTAATTACTAGTAAGATGATGTGATACACCACAATCTAAAATTCATGAAGAATTCATACCGGGAGTAATAGAGAATGCGGGGGCAGAGGGGCCTGCAGTGATAGACTGACCCAAGAGCTGGAGTTCCAGCTAAGCGAGGCGATGCTGGAGATTAGTCCAATCAGCAAAAGTCGGCAGGGCAGGAGCAACAGTCATGGCCGAGGATGTAAGGGAAAAAGTGTTACAAGAAGGAATGAGACTAGTATCGCAGTGGTAGGGATCGAAATGAGGTCGGAACTGCTGGTATTATCGGGATAGGGAGCTGGATGGTGCTACTGGTTGCGGAAGAAGGGATTGGACAGGGTTACGGATGATACTGGGATGAGGAAGGAAGCCAGAACTAGGGTGATGATGGTGTTGCATCTATCCGAATTTGGATGGAGATCGAGATGTAAAGAGGAGTGAAGAGAAAGATGTAGCAGCGAAGAAGTCGGTGGAGAATGAAAGAGACTGGTGAGATGAGGTTCCATTGGAGAAGAAAGAGTACCTGCAATTTTTTTTTTGAACGACGATGAACATTGGCGGATGCGGCAGCAGCGACGACTGCAACAGACCAGCAATAGTAGAGAGAGGAAAGGTTAGGTTAGAGTAGGGAAGGGTTAGGGTTAGATGAAGGTTTGGGTGTGTCAGATTTTATTTTTAATTTTAGAAACGGGTCAGGTTTATATTTGGGTATAGAGATTCAGGTACGAGGGTTTTGTGTATAGGAAGCGAAATGGGTAGGTGTAATGCCCCGTAATTTTTAATACAATATTTTGAATTAGTAAATAATTTTTAAATCAATTTATTTAATTATTTTGAAGTTTTGTAAAATTGACATTTTTACACGTGTAAATATTTTTGAAGTGCAAATTTTCACTTTTGAATTTATGAATAAATTCTCCTATTTATAATCGATTATATTCTAAATTTTGGGATTTTTCTGAATAAAGAAACTATTTTTTAAAATACTTTGAAAGAAAAGGGTTTTTGTACAAAATGTTGTTTGGAGGTAAATTCGAATTCAAATTTTGGTTGGGCTATTTTGGTAGGCCAGTTTTGACAGGAGAGAGATTAGGGGGGGGGGGAGATTTTATCCCTCTAATTTGATTTTATTGAGTATATATATAGTTATGCAATTTTGAGATTGTTTGGGACTTTATTGCAAATATTTTTCTTGGTTAGAAAATTTATTTGGAAAATCTAATTTTTATTATTAAACAGTAATCTAAACTTTCTGGATTTTTGTCACGCCCCGCTTTCCAAAAGAGAATACGAAATACGGATACACGACAAAAGTCCAGCGAATGATTTTCACCATCCATAAGCTGTTCAAGAATCTTTACAACATTCACAAGAATCATCAGAGTCGGAAGCAAAAGAATCAACCACATGCACATATGAACCAAAATACCCACAAGAATACTTGAAACCAAATATATAAATCTCAAATAGTCATGATTTGAATAAAACAAATATCCTGGATCACATTGCCCAAATACAAAAATAAATCCAAGTAATCAAATACAATATTGTTCCAACAAGCTACAAGAAATAATAATAATAAAATCCAACACTAATACTTCATGTCACTAATACCGTCTGGAACATGTTCTCCAAAGTCTGCAATTCAACGAATGCAGAGAAGAGGGAAAGAGAAAAACAAGTACCCATCAATTGTAAGTTACGGGCCACTTATAATGTAGAATACAAGTACATGGGGAAACTAACTAGCAACGTAGTATAAGCATGATGTCAAAATAAACAACTAGCATGGCAAAGTGAACAAGTGTAAATGGCATGAATCAAGTGTCAAGTAATCAAGTATCATGTAAACATGCATCAAGTGTCAAGTATCATGTAATCATGTATCAAGTGTCAAGTTTCAAGTCTCAAGTATCATGTATTTAAGTATCAAGCAAGCATGTATCATGTTCAAGTATCATGTTCAAATATCATGTATCAAGTCTTGTAGTGATTACTATCTAGGTAGTACTTCATGCAGCCCACCTTACATGGTTGCTACAACAAACAGTTTCGCTTTAGATTTCATAGTGGACCATAAAGGGCAGTATACCCGGGGACAAATCAAGTAATCGAGCTCCAAGCTCCAAGTATCATGTATCATGTATCATGTATCATGTAATCACGTGTCAAGTTGTGCAAGTGGCAAGTATCGTTTCTTACGTGCAAGTATCAAGTAATCACGTGTCAAGTATCATACCTCATGTAATCACGTAGGATCAGTGGATCCCCTTCCGAGTACATGTTTCTGAATTATCCATTATTAGATCTGTCCCTTAAACCCTTGGTTATTTATTATTATTGTCAAACAAGCATGTATATGTGTATATCAAGATTAACATGGCATGATCATGTGACAAGTGCAAGTTGCAAGGTAAACATGTACGAGTGCAAGATATCTCATAAAAGAATAAAATAAACAAATCTCAAGTTCAGGACAGCAAGACCATACTGTAGTAAAACAGTGATTCCCAGTGCTGCAAGCATGCAAATCTGAATCCGTCGAAATGTCTAGAAAATAGACTCCCAACCGAATCCAGCGAGTATAAATAAGTCATATATTAATTCACAAAAATATATCTCAAAACTGATTTGAATATAGAAAATAGGTTCAGCCAGAAATCAGGAAAGCGAATTCAAGAGCAGGAAAACAGCATGAAACTCAATAAATAAATCCACGAAAAAATTGGGGTATTCCCCTATATGTCTAGTATCAGAATATAAAGTTTCGAAATTTTTCAGTAAAATTAGATCAGTCATCAAAAATAAGAAAACATCAATAAACGAGAGTTTGGCAAATCTGGAATTTCCAACACTGCTGTACGAAAACTATAATATCTCTCAACCAGTGAAACGAAATCCAAATCCGCCAAAGGTATATGAAAATAGACAAAATATATTAACTTTCATATTTCACAAATATTTTTCATACAGTAAAAGGAATCAGGGTGAAAATACGATTCTTTACCGAACAGCGAGCAAAATACAACAAGTATAGTTTTCATAAACGAGCATGAAACGGCACATAAAACTCATCAATAAAATCCACCAAAATTCTTAGTAATCCCTAGATAAGTATAGAAAAACTGAACAAAGTTCTAGATCAAAATAATATGTGTAGCACAGTTATTAAAATTATTTAGTCATCAAAATCATCGAAAAACGAAATCTAGAATAGATCGACACCTCTGTAGTAAAACAGTCATAAGTCACTCATACGAAAATGAAATCGATCAAGGTCAGAGGGGTTTGAAAATAGACAAAATTCTCTAAAAATCCTGTTTGATACTGAAATTAAGTTACCGACTTCAAGACAGTCCAAAATAGCAAACAAAACAGATCAGTAACAAAATACAGATTTTTTCCTTTAACAACAACTCAGCATATATCATACAAAACTTGTTCAAAACACAACCAAATATGAAATCGAATCTACCAAGTATCTAAACATCATAAATTAGGGTATCTAGCATGTCCACACCAAGTATATCACATGGGTCTCAACAAAATCACGAATTCTCACAAAAGTCCTACATACATGATCAAATCAAGAACGGGTAAAACCTAAGTTATTTCATGTCAAATTTTATGTCGTGAGTCATCTATGGTCAAATAGCACTATAGAGACAAAACCCATCAAGAATAACACAAACAAGAGTCGTTTCTAGACCCAACTACACCATAGGTGGTATTTTTGACTTGTATCATACTAAGGAATTTGAGTACAAGTTACTTGCCTTAACCGAAGATGAAGAACGACGAAAATCAAGAATAACGGGAGTGGATTTCCGACAACGAGCAAAACCCACGAACGAAAATCCACGAACGAATGAATCTAAGCAAACTTGAGCGAAAATCTCCATACGAACAACTCCACCAAAAGAGAGATGATCCAAGAGGGATGATAACAATAGTGGCTTACAGCCACAAAAGGGATCAACGCCGAAGAGGATGAGAGAGACTAGGGATTGTATGGTGGTGTAGGAAATGGTTGGCCAAGGGATGATGGGGCTCGGGTGTTGGGGTGTGGCGGGTTGGAGTGCAGGCCAGAGAGAGGGCTCGGCCTGGGGAGACCTAGGCGTCGGCTGTAGGTGTGCGACGGCGCAAGCAAAAGAGGAGGGAGGCTGGGGGTTAGGGTGAAGAGAAATAGGGTTAGGGTTTTGTGAGAGCGGGATTATATATATATATATATATATATATATATATATATATATATATATATATATATATATATATATAAGGGGATTAGGGTTAATGGGTAATTGGGTTGTGGGTAATTAGGAGTAGTAGTAGGATTTGTTTAATGGGTATTGATAAGGATACAAATTGCATAGGATATCAAATAGGATTGGGTATTTAATTTGGCTTTGGTAATCTTATTAGGGATCAAACAATAGGATTGGGAGTAGGATAACAACCAACCACCACCACCACAAACACCCAAAAAAAATAAAAACATAAAAATAAAAAGAACGAGCCCAAATAACAGAAAGATCAAATAATAGAAGAATGAAACAAAGGACAACGAATCAAACACAAAGAGCTCAAAATGAAATAAAACGAATATATATTGAAAACAACTCCAATATATGGTTCAGAAAAAAATACAAGAGAGAAAATACACCAAAACGAAAAATACACTAAAAAATACACAAAATGAAAAACAGGGGTTACAATTTTTATGAATAATTTTTGGCTTATTTGCAAATATTTCAAAATGAAGGGCTTTTTTGCAAAAATGCCACTCAGAGGCAAAATTTTTGAAATTCAAAATTTCTGGACAGTAGTGAAGGTCGGCCAGGCTGGAGGAGTTAGGGGGTAAGATTTTTGGATAAATTTGAAGAAAAAAAAACCCTTGAACTATGGGCTTTATGCAGAAAACCCTTTGACCTTTTTTTATGCAGAAACCCCCCCTAAAGTATGGTTGTTGCAAAAAAAATCCTAAAGTATTTCAAAAAACCACATCTAACTTTTCTACTTGTATCAGATAATCTCATTCATCTTTGCAAGTTGTTTCAAAAAACATCATATATCTTTCGCATTATTGTCAAAAATCTCCCTCAACTTTAATAGAAGTCTCACGTTGGCGGTGTGGTTTTTTTGCAACAATAGTTTAGAGGGGTTTTCTGCATAAAAAAAGGTCGGGGGGGGGGGGGGGGGGGGGGGGGGGGGGGGGGGGGGGGGGGGGGGGGGGGGGTTCTGCATGAAGGTCATAGTTCAAGGTTTTTTTTTTTTTTCCAAATGTAGCCTACATTTTTACTCTAAAAAAGAAATATTTTTGTTCACAACGGTGGGGGGGGGGGGGGGGGGGGGCATGGCTGCTACTATTATAGGCCGGGATAAATATTTGGGATTTTTATGAAGATTTTACACAAAAAAAAACCTTAAGAAAGTTATATTTTTGCATGACTAGGTCTTCCAAATCAAATCAATTAGAGTAAAAATGTAGGCTAAATTTGAAAAAGAAAAAAAAAACCTTGAACTATGACCTTCATGCAGAACCCCCCCCCCCCCCCCCCCCCCCCCCCCCCCCCCCCCCCCCCCCCCCCCCCCCCCCCCAACTGTTGTGAACAAAAATATTTCTTTTTTAATCATTTTTTGGGAGTTTGGAGCTTTGGATATCTCAATTTCACAAGGAGGAGGAGGAATCTCTTTTCTTATTATTATTAACTTCATTTGGTCTTCATTGAGGTGTGTAATCTTTCGACTCTCTTGATGTGTTTTTCTTTCTAATTCTCATGAACAATATAGAATCATGTTAGGGTTTAGATTTTTATGAGATTAGTATTATTGGAATGAATATGATGTTTTGTTGATGAGATGTTGTAGAGATGGATTATTATATAAAAATTTGTCTATTGACATAATAAAAATCTAATCTTGATGGCATGATACTCTTATTTTGATTCCCTTTAAATGATGAATATTTGATGTATGAAAGATCATGTTTATTTGTGGAAATTTTATTGGAACCCATGTATTATTGTGGATGATTAGAGTTGTCATACAATCTAAATATTCATGTTGATCTAAATTAAGTTGCTCTTGAATAGTGAAAAAATTTATGCATGACAAATCCAATTTGTTTGTAAAATTAGATCTAATAAACCTATATGTAATTGTGGTTGTGTAGATCACTATATGCATGATTAAAGAACCTATTTTGACTAATTAAAAGATGAAATCTTGGTGAATTATTCGTTGTATTCATATGAACTTATGATGGGTTAAAAACTAGAAATTTTATACATTGTTTCCATGCTAAAAATACATTGAAAATATGCAAGATTGTGTGAAAAACCTAGGATTAGGGTTTCGGGGTTTTGACCTAGACCTAGGGTTTGGTTTAGGGTGTTTGGGCCTCGGGTGAACAGTAACTTGAGGGTTACTGTTCAACCCACAAGGCAGCAACAGCAATGTTGCTGTTTTGGAGCGTTTGGGCACGAATTTCGAGGGATTTTGCATGTGGGGCTAGTGTGCTATAGTGGGTAAACTCTGTTATACATATAGAAGTGCATATGCATATGTATTTAATCTGATACTTACGTGAGATTCGTTGGAGTTTTGGTTGAGTTTCGAAATTGTTAAATTTCAGTTTTTTTACAAAAATCTAGTTTCAGTTTATTTACGATTTAGAGCTCCAAATTTTGTGCGATTAGATTAGAAATTTGGTGACATGGTCTATGTTTATGAAGAAAATATACAGTCAATTTTCCAGATTTTTATATTCATTTTTGAATGGACTTCTCTTGAGAAGAAGAAGATAGATCTTTCAGATATTTAGATAACGATGGTTTTCAGAATTTGTTGAATATAAACTCTTCAAATTAATCTATTTGAGTCCAGATTTTTATGGTGGGTTCCATGTTATGTGCTGGATTTAAATAATTTTTTTTCAGAATTTAATATTGATTTTAGAGTGTACTGTTTTGAAGAACGAAATCATGTAACTTTTAGATTTTTAATAAAAGATAGTTTTCAGAATTTGTTGGATATGAACCCTTTAAATAAATTTATTTGTGTCCAGATTTTTATGGTGAGTTCCTCGATATGTGCTGAATTTAAATGAATTTTTTCAGAATTTAATATTGATTTTAGAGTGTACTATTTTGAAGAACGAAATCATGTAATTTTCAGATTTTGGTGAAATTCTAGTTCAGTTTTCGATACATTCAAGTAATGGTTTGTGGGAAATAAATCTATATTTTTATATATGAAATTCTTAGTTTTTAAGAGATTTGTTTCAGTTGAGATCGAATGAATTTGTAGTTGAATTTATTGAACTTTACGAATGAATGGAAAGTTAGATTCAAAAGGGTTGAGTTTAAAGAATTTCCGTAAGTTGTTTTTTTTTTCCCCTATATGAAAGGATATTTTGTATTATTGAACCAAGGTGGGTTTGATTTGAGATTTAGGGTTATGTGGTGGACCATAGAAAGTTAATTGAGGATTTTGTGTTGTGAGCACTAGAAGTTGAGCAGGACCTAGAATTACCGGCAGTGAATTAATTGTTTGTGGGATTTGGGTTAGTGTTCCTAGTTTTGTGGGTTTAAGTCTGGTGTGGTGGAGCTAGCTTTAGGTGGCTCAGGTTACTTATAATGTATGCATAAGGATAGGCACTAGACGGCGATATGATGAAACAAGAGCAAACATGAGTTATGGACTCTAGAAAGCATCAGCGAAGTGAGATAACCCCCAGTATTCCGGGATGATGGATGAAATAGGCTGCAGAATGATCCACAGAGTGAGATTTATCTCTGTATTCCGGAACGAGAGCGACGCTCATAGGATATTTGTGCAATGAGGGCTCCAGAATGACCTGCGGAGTGAAACAGTCCTCAGTATTCTGGGACAATGGATGAAATAGGCCACAGAATGATCCATGGTGTGGGATTGGTCTCCAGCTCTAACCTTGTGGTAATCATGGTAGTATGTTGCATAACGAGGAATTGAACCCTAGAAAGTGGAGAACGATAAGGGCTTGCACCGGACCTATGTAGAATGGGATGCATAGAATCCGACAAGTGCATTAGAAATCATCGTGTGCATTGTATTTTCTTGAACATTGTTTTAATGCTTTTCTTTTTTTTTTTTTTTTTTTTTTGACACACACTTACTTAGTATAGTTTCACTTGTTGTTTATTGAATCTTTCATTGTTATTTCATTTCATGTTATGTGGCAAGTTTGTGATTGTGAGACTTTGGAAGGTTGTTATTACTATAATATTCTCCACTCTTCAGTTTATTTTGCAAGATTTGCAAGTGAGTTGCCTATGTAAAGTAGAAGCTTGGATTTGAGATGATTAAAGTTTAAGTGTTGGGTTGTGTTGTAATAAATGTAATTTATTTTCTGCTGTGCAAATGTAAGAAAGAACTGATGTAATAAAAAGTTTTTAATTTTTCCCTGTAATTGATACTGTGTTTGGATTACATTGAAGTTGATTGTGGAAATTGTGTCACTTATTTCTAATTTTATTTATTGAAAATTCGGGGTACTACAGTATAGGGTTTGGATATTCATTCTGAGTTGGGATGAAAAAAATAGGGTTAGAGTTAGATGACGACTAGATTTGGGAGTCGGCTAGGGCGGTGATACAGTCTCTTGAGCTAATCATAAGCAGTGGTAATGGCAATGGAAAGCTACGGTAATGGAAATGGAGAGCTGTGGAGAATGATGGAGCTGAAGAAGAAGAGTAGTATCTGTTTTGTATCAGTTGAATGTAATAGATATAAGTACAGGGGTTTAGTTGTAAAATGTAAGAATGAATCGGTATGGGTGAAGGGCAGTCGTTGGATGTAAGCTGGTTATATCATGGCCGTTAGATTAGGTGGGGGCCACTTTGTAACCGTATGTAACGGCCTGTCCAAGCACATCATTTGCACCTGTTTGTGTGTATATAAATAAGAACAGATCCTGATGGGTCTCGTTATCTTTTGAGCTCAATTCCCTTCGTCTCCTTCTTGAGTGTTCTTCCCCTAACCTTCTAAACTCCATTACTCTGACCTAATCTCTCTTTTCTTACTCAACCATGGCCAAGAACAAGGGTAGGGTTGTATCAATGGTATCAGAGCCAACCGATCTCGCAGCAAATCAAGAAGATGAAAGTGAGATTCCTTAAGATTCGATCAATGAGGGAGTTCATGGCATGGCGCTAGCCCTCGAATGGCGAAGGAGTCATCAATTCTTGAATGATAGGATAGTGATGGTAGAGAATCAAATGACGGAGATCGCAACACAGGTTTCCCAGATTCCTTTGATTTTGACACAACTTCAGTTGTTAACGCAGCAAACAAGGGAGTCTAGGTCAATTCAAGAACCATCTAAGGTGATTCCACCGTCGAAATCTAATGGTAAGCGTATTCATAACCCTGAGTTTGATGGAGGAGGGAGTCCGTTGAATAATGCTATAGGGGTTCTTGATGGGGGTAACTCAATTGGGGAAATTTTTTTTCAAAACCTCTGAAATTGGATGTACATCCATTCTCTGGCACTGGGGATGTACTTAACTGGATCTTTCAAATTGAACATTATTTTGAGATGCATAAGATTCAAGGAGAGGAGAAAGTGAGAGTTGCATTCTTCTTCTTAAAGGATGAGGCTATTCAATGGTGTCGATGGTTTCTTAAAACCAATGAGGGTGTAGTGACTTGGAAAGAGTTCAAAGAGGGAATCTGTAATAGGTTTGCACTAGGCATTTACAAAGATGCTGCCAAATCCTTGTGTCGGTTAGATCAAACTTCCACAGTGATTGATTACCAAGTGAAGTTTGAAAAGCTTCAGTGCTTGATTGAAGGAGTTAGTGAGTCTTTCCTAGTTCAGCAGTTTGTGAGTGGCCTTAAAGAAGAGCTTCAGCATGATGTAGCTATGGCTGAACCTCAAACTCTCAGTGAAGCTTTTAGAGTAGCGTTGAGGTTTGAAAAGAAATTTAACTCACTCAGGCAGTTCTATAGAGCACCATATAGAACAAACTTTAGGGGATCTGTGTCTAGCTATAATCAATCTCCCTTCCACTCACAATCTAAGACTCAAGCACAACCAAATAACCAGATAGTGAGGGGTTCTAGCATTACAAATCCTGGAAGTACAGATAAACCTACTCTTAAGAAGCTTACTCCTAATGAGGTATGGGAAAGAAGAAGGAAATGATTGTGTTTTCACTGTGATGAAAAGTACTTGTCGGGGTATTTGTGCAAAACAAAGACATATATGTGTATAGAAGGGGAATGTGATATATTTACCCTACAGGAGGAAGAAGAGCTAAGGCAGTTAAGAGTAGAAGATGAGAATATGGATGTGAGTAATGAGACTGCCTGACCATCATCACCTTCACACTACTGCATTAGGAACTGGGGTCAATACTGAATGCCTCATTCTCAAGGCTCAACTAAGGGGTATGGATGTTCACATTTTAGTAGATAGTGGTGCTACTCATAACTATATTGATCCATTTATACTGGAAAGGACTGGGCTGCAACTCACTATTAAGCAGGCCTTTAATGTAAGGGTTGCAGGTGGTAAGGAAGTAGAAGGAAGTGGATTATGCTCAAATGTGGAAATCAATTGTCAAGGTTATGACTTTATAGATGATTTCTTGGTCTTCCCTATTGGAGGACATGATGTGGTTCTCGGAGCAAAATGGATCAAGAAAGTAACTGAGGTCACAGTAAACTTAATTGCTAAGCAGTTGAAATTTCATCATAAGGGAATTAACTGGGTGCTACAAGGCTTACATCCAAGCTCCAATCAATGGTTAACAGAGAAAGAAGCCAATAAAATTACACTACAGACACACAGGGGTTTTGTTTTGTACCTAATGTCAACTAAAGAAGAGAAGAACTCTTCAATCCCTAAAGACTCTGACTTGCACAACCTGCTGAATAAGTATCGAGACATATTTGAAGAGCCAAGTAGCTTACCTCCTGCAAGAGCCTATGATCACAAAATTCCTCTAGAGAAGAACTCCAAACCAGTTTGTATTAGACCTTATAGACATTCATTTGAGCAAAAGAATGCAATTGAGGGAATCATTGAAGACATGTTGAAACAGGGAATCATTCGACCAAGCAGTAGCAGCTATAGCTCTCCAATAGTACTGGTTAAGAAGCATGATGGATCTTGGAGGTTCTGCGTAGACTATAGATCACTTAACCAACAGACTATCAAAGATGAGTACCTAATTCCCATTATTGATGATTTACTAGATGAGTTACATTGGTCTAAATTCTTTACTAAACTGGACTTAAGGTCTGGTTACCATCAAGTGAGAATGCACACAAATGATGTCTCAAAGACAGCATTTAGAACTCACAGTGGACATTATGAATTCTTAGTAATGCCCTTTGGGTTGAGTAATGCACCGTCTACTTTTCAATCTCTCATGAATGACATTTTTAGACCACATCTGAGAAGGTTTATTCTTGTTTTCTTCGACGATATTCTCATCTTTAGCAGGTCTTGGCAGGAACATCTAGCTCATCTGGGAGAAACTTTTTCAATTCCGCAAAAGAACAAGTTGTTTGTGAAAAAGTCTAAGTGCACATTTGGCCAAAAAGAAGTAAAATACTTGGGTCATGTTGTGTCTGATTCCGGCATCGCAGTAGATGAGAAGAAGGTATCTGCAGTTAAGGAATGGCCCATTCCGCAATTTGTCAAAGCATGGAGAGGGTTCCTTGGTCTCACAGGCTATTATAGAAAGTTTATTAGAAATTATGGATCAATTGCTGCCCCATTGACTAAATTAACAAAGAAGGAAGGGTTTCATTGGAATGAAGAAGCTGCTAAAGCTTTTGATCAGCTGAAAGAAGCACTCATTACAGCTCCAGTTCATAGGTTGCCTGATTTTAATGAAGTTTTTGTGGTGGAGTGTGATGCTTGTAAGTTTGGAATAGGAGTTGTGCTTTTGCAAAACAAACACCCAGCCGCATACATTAGCCAAGCAATCAAGGGAAAGTGTCTACATTGGTCAGCTTACGAGAAGGAAATGCTCGCCATATTATTGGCAGTAAAGAAGTGGAAGCGGTATCTATTTGGCAGCAAGTTCATCATTCGGACTGACCACCAGCCTCTCAAGTACTTACTAGACCAAAGATTGTCCACAGAAGCTCAACACTCTTGGTTAGTAAAGCTTTATGGGTTCAATTTTGAAGTAGAGTATAAAAGGGGAAGTGAGAATGTGCCAGCTGATCGCTTGTCAAGAAGAGAGTGGGATTGCTCTCTTGTGCAATTAAGTTCCCTTCACCTAGATTGGTGGAGGGATGTCATAAAAATGAATGAGGAAGACCCTTACTTCACAGAGTTAGCAGATCAAGCTCTGCAGTCAGCCAATACTAAGTTTTTGGTAGTTCATGGAGTGTGGTATAAGGGATCCAAGGTAGTGATTAGTCCAACATCAAGTCTCAAAAGATCGATATTTTTTTAGCATCATGATACACCCATAGGAGGCCATTCTGGATATGACAAGACACTGCACAGAATTCGCAAGTCATTTTGGTGGAAGGGAATGAAATCAGATGTGAGGAACTATGTCAAAGAGTGCACAACATGTCAAACAAGTAAATATGTGTGTCAATCACCTTCAGGGTTACTCCAACCTCTACCAATACCTGATAAAGTTTGGGATCAAGCCAGTATGGACTTCATCGAAGGTCTTCCCCTTAGCTGCAAGTACTCAGTGATTCTAGTAGTGGTCGATAGGTTGAGCAAATATGGTCATTTCTTTCCCATTAAACACCTGTATACTGGATCATCTATTATCCAAGTGCTTACTGATGGCATCTTCAAACTTTATGGCATGCCTATTTCTATAGTGTGTGATAAAGGGGTTGTATTCACAAGTTCACTTATGAGGGAATCCCTTCGTTTACAGGGTACTAAGCTGCATTTCTCAACCGCCTACCATCCACAAACAGATGGCCAAACCGAAGTGGTTAACAGAAGTTTAGAAACCTATTTGAGGTGTTTTTGTCACTATAAGCCTAATGATTGGAGCAAGTGGTTATCTTGGGCTGAATACTGGTATAACACATCCTATCATAGTGCAATAAAATCCACTCCGTATGAAGTGGTTTATGGTCGATCACCCCCCACACTCATTTCATATATTCCCCATACAGCAAAAAATCCACATGTGGAAGAGAACTTGTTGGCAAGGGATGTGAGCTTGAAATTACTCAAGGATAACCTTAAAAAGGCTCAAGAAAGGATGCGGAAGCAGGCTGTTGGCCATAGGTTGGATAAAGAATTTCAAGCTGGAGAGTTAGTTTATGTCAAATTGCAACATTATCGTCAAGTATCTGTAGCGACTAGAGCTATACGTAAGTTGTCTCCATTATATTACAGTCCCTATGCTATACTGGAGAGAATTGGGGATGTCACTTACAAGTTGGATTTGCCCTCAGGATCTAAAATCCACCCTGTATTCCATATTTCACAACTCAAAAAGCACCTTGGTCCTACAGTTGGTGTGCAACGCAGCATTCCAGTCCAAATTTCTACAGCACTATGTGAACCATAAGAGATTTTGGACCGTAGATCAGTCATTAAAGGAAGAAAGTTGTCGGAAGTTTTGATCAAATGGCAGCATCAGGATATTACTAGCGCAACGTGGGAGCCATATTGGGAATTAGTGCAGAAATTTCCACTCTTCGGCCTTGAGGCAAGGTCTCAAAATAGGGGGGAGGAGTTGATACAGTCTCTTGAGCTAATCATAAGCAGTGGTAATGGCAATGGAGAGCTGCGGTAATGGAAATGGAGAGCTGTGGAGAATGATGGAGCTGAAGAAGAAGAGTAGTATATGTTTTGTATCAGTTGAATGTAATAGATATAAGTACAGGGGTTTAGTTGTAAAATGTAAGAATGAATCGGTATGGGTGAAGGGTAGTCGTTGGATGTAAGCTGGTTATATCATGGCCGTTAGATTAGGTGGGGGCCACTTTGTAACCGTATGTAACGGCCTGTCCAAGCACATCATTTGCACGTGTTTGTGTGTATATAAATAAGAACATATCCTAATGGGTCTGGTTATCTTTTGAGCTCAATTCCCTTCGTCTCCTTCTTGAGTGTTCTTCTCCTAACCTTCTAAACTCCATTACTCTGACCTAATCTCTCTCTTTTTACTCAACCATGGCCAAGAATAAGGGTAAGTCTGTATCAGGCGGTTAGGGTTTCGAGGGGGGGTTAGTCGACAGGGGATTCGAGGAATTCGGTGAGTCGACGGGGGGCTTCAATTTGACAGCAAGGGTGAAGGTAAGAGGATGCGATGCGGATGAGAGGATGGGTTGGAGGACGACGGGGTTAGGTGTTCGAGATGGCGAGGGGGGCTTCGATTTGATAGCGAGGGTGAGGGTGAGAGGATGGCGACGAGGATGAGAGGATGGGTTGGAGGTCGACGGGGTTGGGTGTTGGAGATGGCGAGGGTGGTTGACGATGTTGTTGATGGCTGTTCTTGTTGTTGGCGACTGAGATGTTGTTGTTGTTGATGATGTTGCTGCCGAGTTGGTGGTCAGGGTTGATCTTTCTACCGATGAAGAAGACGGCGGAGTTGGATTTGTGATACAGCTCTGATACCATGATAAGATTAACAGAGAGATTGAAAATACTATTGGATTGATTATAACTGAGTACAATATCTCCTATATATATAGGAGGGAACCAAATAATAAACTAATACATAATCCGATATGGGACGTAATATCTAACAGTCATAACAAGTAATGCACTACAAATCTACTGTAAAGGTCTCTCCTAGTAAGAAAAAAACATATTCTGGTGTACGTGCCTGGTCAGCTGTTCGTCATAGAACTTTTGCCTCCCGGAACCGCAGAGCCAACAAGTTCCGGTCTTCAAAAAATCCAGTTCTAGGATTTCCTTTGCCAGCGATTTTTTTTCCTCCTGGTGTCCCTATCGACGGAGTGGTAGCTACAAAGTCTGATTGCGCTTTCTCGATAGTGGAGTGTCCTCAGCTAAAATCTTCCCTTGCATGCGCGTAAACTACCTTCCGTACTTACTGATGCGGCGGATCCTCGGACAAATATGAAATTGAATAAAGACCAAAAAGTGCTTCATTTCGTTGGTAAAACCAATGCCAATATCATATTGTAGTTCATTTTGACATGGTGTGAAAAATACAATCCAAAAGTTCCAAATGAGATTATCAACAACCAATGTACTATATGAACTTCGTCTTTTGATGGTATTATTTTGTACTGGATTTGGTTTCTTCCAGAAATTTGAATGTTATAATCTCATATGTAGATTAAGCAACGAGATGATTGACTATCTAACCGCCACAATAAGTTCATGCGCACTTTCAGAAGGGTAAAGGGAAAAAGCAGAACGATGGTGGATCAAAGAAAGGTGTGCTGCTAAGTGGAACACCTGGGGTTGGGAAAAGCACTTAAGGAAAGTTGATTAGTGTTATGTTGGGCTTCCAACCAACTGATGTACATTTAGAATAACCTGTAATGCTTATTTGAAAGCAAAAGTTCTTATCTCATGTCAGTCATGGATCAAGTATGCTATTGGTTTGGAATGTTGGTTTTTCATATTCAGTTTAATGCAAGTGATAGCCGTGAGAAGGATGATTCTGAAATTGTTACAGGAGTTAGTGGAAGTATTTCAAATTCTATCAAATAACTCATTAACAATGAGGCCATGGGAGGAAGCTGGAATTGGTTTGTAATGCATGATCTATTTCTCTCTGTTTTTTGTAAAGCAATATATTTAGTTTGTTACTTACCATTGCAGGTCTAAGCATCCAAAGATTGCACTAATAATGGATTATGTAGATGGAATGTCTGTTGGAGACATGGTTGTTATGGTTGTTATTAGAGAAGAATGTCTCGTAAAGTTCTAGTGGTTCCATAGAAAATTAAGCATATTTTTGGTAGGTCTCTCAGGCTAATTTGTTATTAAAGTAGTTCTAACAAAAAAATAATGATAATCTCACAAATAAATAATAATCAAATACAAATTGAAATAAATTAAGCATATTTGTCCACTACTATTACGGGAAACACGGGCCCCCTTCTGAGCACACTCTCCTATTTGTCCACTACTAGGTTTTTCCTTTATTACCTCGGCTTATTATTCTTTTACAATAATTAAATATGAACATGCAACAACAAGAATAGTATCAGGACTAGATCAAGGAGGTATCAAGGGCTATGCAATGCATGATATACATATTCAGTTAATTAAATGAAAAAAATAAATATATTTACAATTAAGAACATGAAGTTATAATTCTGGACAACAATACATTAATGTACAAAAATTCTTTTCCATTGCTACAGGAAAGTGAATCAGGTACTGTCAGAGTATCCAGAAAATAGACTTCATGTCGGTTCTAATACATATTCACACGATATATTATAAATACAATAGCTAGGTCAACCAGACTGTTCTCTACTAGTCTACTGTTCGGGCACCAGCTTAGTGCAAGGTTCTTATATATATAACTCAACTGTAAAATCATTTAAAAATCTTATAAAAATTATAAAGTAATGCCTAATCATGTCTAGTAACAACCTGGTAAATTTCAAGTCTTTACTCTACTGTTAAAATTATATTTTAATTAGTTAATCGAGAAAATAAGCTTCTAAAAAGTAATATGGAATTAAAAACATATCGGTACTAAAGTCAGTATATCTTGTACTAAACATATCAGATTCCAGATCCGTCAGAAGTTACCAAAACTAGATTCAGGGGCTACAACTTTTATTTATCAAGTTCTAATTTATTTTAACTTTAACTAGGTTATAATATCACTACGAGATGAACAAACAGCAGGGCAAAAGTGCACAAATTGATGTTTACGATCTTTTGTTGGGCATGGAATCATAGGATTGATTCAATTCAATATATAACGACTGATTTAATCATGGAAAGATCACAAAGTATGAACAATACGATAATTCAATCAATTGAAACTTATAAAGAACACTTTTCATGAACATGGACGATAACGGGTTTCAAAATACGATAATCAAATATGAATACTGATTGCGGGAGGTCAAATAAAATACTTGTACGTAACAATAAAAATGTACAAGATACTTGCCTTAACACGTGATGATTATGACAGGAGAAGAGCAGTGACAACCGCAAGAACGACGCGACAAAGCAAGAATGGCAGTGGGCAACGGCAACACAGCAATACGGCGATGTCAGCGGCACGGCAGCGAGGCAACAATAATAGTGAGGAGGCATTGGGGTTGTGCGGTGGTGGAGTTGAAGTCGGGGAGCGCTCAGTGAGGAGGCAGAGGGAAGGATCGGGGCTTTGAAAAACGGCAGCAAGGTAGGGTTGCTGTCGACGGTGTTTTGGTGGTGGAGAAGGTGATGCAGCAAGAAAGGAGGTCGGGCGTCGAGTGGTTGCGGGGCTACGAGTTGCGGTGGTAGGTTGGTGGTGATCGGTGCTGCGATTGTAGTGGAGGCTGCGTCGGGTGATGGCGATGAGAGGGTGATTGCTGACGGGGTGATCAGAAGGTGATAAGGAAGAGCAGCGAGGGCATTGGGTGCAGGAGCTCGGGGTGGTTGTTGGCAGCGGTGGAGAAGCAGGATGGCAGAGGCAGCGACGGAGCGCCGGGGCTCAGGGAGGTAGTGGGAGGCATTCGACGGTGGGGAATGGCAGTAGTGAAGACGAGGAAGAAGGTGGGGCCGGCTATTGGAGGTGGTGCTACAAAGTCGGGCTTTCGGGGTAGCAGCGGCGCTCAAGAGGAGGACGACGATGCTAGCTGTTGGTGGTCGGGGCGCAGCGAGGCTTATAGGAAGAGGAGCTCAGTCGTCGGTGATGGTGGTCAACGACACGCACAGTGGTACTTGCGGCTGTCAATGGAACTTTGGTTGTGCACGGCGACTGCAAGGAGGAGGGTGAGGCAGTGGTGATCGGTGGTAACTGCAGGGGTGGAGTGTTGGTGTTCAGCGTGGTCGGAAGGATGGCGTCGACTGGAGATGGCAAGGCGGTTGGAGGTGAAGGCCACATTGGGGACTCAAGGGATGACAGAGTGATGGTAAAGGCTTGGTGGTTGAGTAGGGGATTAGGTTAGAGTTAATTAATTAAGGAGGGGTTAGTGAAGATATTAGTGGGGTAGGATTGGATGAAGGAGATAAATGAGGAATTAGTTTGTAGAGGAGTGGGGTGTGCAGTTAAGGGGTATTCGGGTAGGGTTGTATTTGGGTTAACGAGTTTGGGTTAGGCTCCAATATGATTTGTTTAGGTAGGATTAGATGAAGGAGATAAATGAGGAATTAGTTTGTAGAGGAGTGGGGTGTGCAGTTAAGGGGTATTCGGGTAGGGTTGTATTTGGGTTATCGAGTTTGGGTTAGGCTCCAATATGATTTGTTTAGGATTTCAAAGTGTGGGCTTGGACTAACGGGCTCGAATTCAATTAAGAAATTAACAATAGGATGACATTGGGATTTAACAAAACAAAGAAAAATCCATAGAAAACATGAGATAAAATATAATATAGTGGATTATAATTTCTGGTTTCTACAAAAATAATCGAACAAAATCAATTGAATTCAGAAGAATTGTAAGATACATATCAAATGGTTGGAATACAAGAATTGGAGAAGAGAGAAAGAGAAATACGAATAAAAATCCATACAATTGAGCTCGAGAAAAGAATAGGAAAATTTATGGGCAAGCGAAATGCAAAAATACGGAAAATTTTGTATAAGCGTAAACGGGGGTTACATAATCATAATAAAGTAATAACAAGCCGGGATAATAAGGGTACAACTTAGTAGTGGACAATATAGGGGAGCATACTCGGAAGGGGGCCCGTGTTTCCCGACTGTTTACTAATTACTGTTTACCGTTTACTATATACCGATGAGTATTTACTGTTCACAGATTACTTTTTACCGAAGGGTATTTACTGTTTACTGATTACTATTGATGTTAATTATATACCGACGGGTATTTACTGTTTACTTATTATTGTTTCCGAGTACATAATCCTATAAAATTCACCACTTAAGTCTAAATGTTACTTGATTGATATGCACCCGAACCTGTTGTATGAGACACAGGATTGCGTGTATTAGATATGTTAATAAAAGACTGATAGACCTAAGATCAACACTAAACATCGACACAGACTATTGAACACTGAATACTGATTCAAGATTATTGATTCCCGATTACTGCTTCATGATTATTGATTACCGATCAATGTTCTACCGATTGATCACACTTTACTACCTTGATTATATTTTACTGATTATTAATTTTAATTGTATCGTACTTGATCATGTTGTTCTAGTTAATTATTTATTGTTATATCGTACTTTATTGTTTCACTGTTTGTCACTACTTGCTGTCCGAAGCTTACTCTAACGGACATTTTCCCCCACTTTTTCAGTTAAAGATTATGCAGGTATGGATGATGAGATACTGAAGGAACTTGGCGAACAGACCTTCTAGACTGCCGTGATGGAATTGCTTCTACTATTTTTCTAATTTCCTGTCACTACTAGTTGTAGCGAATTGTTTATACATTGTTTATTCTCGAGCATTTTGACATGAAGTTCTTGTATTTCAAATATTGGTTATTAAATTCTAACATTGTTCATGAGATCGTTATTGTTACCTGTGTTGTTGAGCTTACCGTGTTGGATCCTGTAGGCGAGACAACAAACACTAGAGGGGGGGTGAATAGTGTTTAATAAAAACTGCGGAAATTTTCTCGGAGCAGTCGACTTGGTTATGAACCAGTCGACTGATATAACCAAAATAAAGTAAAAACAATAACTCTGTGCAGTCGACTGATGAATAAGACAGACGATTGAAGGCACAATGAAACTACAACTACAAACGGCACTGACCAGTCGACTGATAGTGCAAGGAGTCGACTGTCCAGAAACTTTTTGCAGAACTTAAATAAACAAGAGTAAATGCAAACACAAGACAATCAATCACAGAGTACACAAGATATATCCTGGTTCGGTCCTCCCGACCTACATCCAGTCCCCAAGCAACCCACTTGAGATTTCTATTATTCTTGAAAAAGATTACAAGAATACCCTACGGCGTTACGACAATAACCTTGTCTAACCCGTAGTCCTTTCTCTCAACCAGAGAAAGCCGACCCACTCTACTACCAAGAGTGAAACAAACCGACTCTACAACCTAGAGTCAAAAACACTCTCCAACCGAGAGCAAGAGAACAAGAAATACTTTACAGTCAACCTATAGCCTTGTTGGTGTATGTGTTGATGCACGTGGCTAAAAACAAGGTTGACTTCTATACTCAGTCCAGAGCGAATTCGTTGCTATACTGGACTGAATGTAGAGAACCAAAGAGTGAGATCTTGAAAGCTTTATTTCTCAAAAATATCACTTAGAATTTTTCTCAAGGATGCTCGGATTTTCAAAGAAAGTTCTGTGTATCTATTCAGTGAGATCTGAACTCTACTTAAAGAGTTTGATCTCCTGGACGTTGGGAGACAGTTACTCTAACTGTCAACCAACGGATCTAAGCTTTTGAGTTTGAAAAATTCGATTTTGAAAAACAGAAAATGGTCAAAAGCTCTCGAACAGTCGACTGGGTTGCCATATGAGTCGACTGATCAAAGTTTGAATAAATTTAAACAGTTTTGTACTGGCAGTCGACTGGCAGAGGCTTAAGTCGACTGGTACTCAAAAGTTAAATTTCTTCAAACTGTTTTGACTCTTTTTTTTGGGGTTTTTTAAGAGACACACAACATAAAATTTTGAGTGTGTGTGTGTGTGTGACAAGGCTTTACATCAGACTAAGACTCAACAAAAAGTAAGATACAATGTTTTTACAAGACACTTATAATTTTGACACAATTGAGCTAAGGTCTTGAGTCTTGAGTCTTGTCTTTGAGTGAAGTCTTGAATCTTGTCTGAGTGAAGTCTTTATCTGTATCCTTTGAGCTTGTTCATTTGTTCAGCTAGAATAGTCTTTTGTATGTACAACCTGCAATGTTAGCTGTATGACATAGACATATGTTGCACTGTGTTGTGATCATCAAAATCAAGAATCAACATTCTCCCCCTTTTTGATGATGACAACACAATAGCTGATAATAAAAGATAATATACAAGCATAGTGAAGACATGCTCCCCCTTTTAAAAACACAAAATGCATTGTCTTAAAAAAAATGTAACATGTATCAGTCGACTTATGAACATGGCAGGCGACTGATCAGGAAACCATACTTAGAAAAATCATAAGCAGAAAAATAAGTACAGATGCAGTAGCAGCAGTCGACTGATATGCCTTTGGGCAGTCGACTGACCAGAGAGTTTTCCAATACCCAGAAATAGAACAAAGTTAACCAATGAGAGGATTTAACAAATGAGAGGATATCAAAACATAAATAACACAGAAAATAACATAGAGATAAACTGATATAACACATATAACACAGATATCTCTCCCCCTTTGTTATCATCAAAAAGCACCAAATAACAATCTTTTGTATTAAAAGAAAACTAAGATAAAGTCTTATACAGAAATAAGTGCATTAAAATTACATAATAGAAAAGAAAATAAAAAGTCTTCAATCTTCTTCATCGGAGTCCATCGTCACCTTGAGAAGGAGGATGAAATTGAGAGGTGAAGAGATGAGTGAGGTTGTCTATCTTAGAATCAATGTGGTCTAGTTTGGAATCTAGGTTATGAAGTTGGGTATCTACAGTGGCTGAATGCTTCATTAGATAGGAAACACAGTCATATAGGGTACGAGGATCATCATAGTTGGCTTGAAGAAGTGGATCAGTAGAGGTAGAAGGTCTAGAGGGTCTAGAAGTAGAACCTAAAGGAGCTTGAGAAAGTGGAGGAGACCTAGGGGGTGATCTAGTAGGAGCATCAAGTAGTTTCATACGTGCTAAACTAGCACGATCGAAACACTCATAACGAGTAACAATATTTGTCTCGGAATCGAGATCAACACCAAAAGCTATAAAGACTCTAGTAAGAAGACCTCCAAAAGGTAGAAAGTGAGTGTGGTCTTGATTGAGTTAGAAAAGATGACTTGACCCCAATTGACAGCAATTTTATCAAAAATTGCATACATAGCTTTTTGTAATTCAATAGAATATTGGTCATAACTACCCTTTTTGGGAAGGATGTTATAGGCTAATATTCTACCTACAAGCTTAGCAATTGGTTTAATATTTTTGCTTGTCATTGGAGGGCCATGATTGGGTAAGAAGATTTTAGATAAAATAGAGGCATCATCTAAAAGAATTTCATCAAGAATTAATCCCCCATCATCAATACCCAATATTTGATTGATCCTAGTCGGTGTGAGTGTCATTTTAACATTCTTCACAGACGAACGGATTACAACATCCCCATCTGGTTTTTGTACAACTCTCATATTTATGTAAAACAAATAGATGAGTTAGGGATAATAATTGGGTTGGTGGGATAAAGAGAGAAAATCATAAAGACTACTATTTTGGAACAAGGGAATAAGATTGAAACGATCAAGGTCATTGAAGTTAACAAATCTTCCAGGGAAGATTGTAATGGTACAAATAAGGTACCATTGATCAATGAGATCGGGACTTAAGAGAAATTAAGTGTAGTCTTGAGATGAAGAACTACCCTCATGAGATCTCTTGGATCTTTTAGGTGCCATGAAAAGAGAGGGGAAAGGATTTTACCAAAGAAAAGGAAAGAAAGACCAGAGGCAAGCACCAGCAGCAATGTGAGAGTCGACCACTTTCTTCTTCACAAACTAGGGTTTGGAATTGGGTGAAAAATTTGAGATCAGTAAGGGTGAGAAAAACGGCTGGTAAAGGGGTTTTAACTGCAAATAAACGGCTGAGATCAAAGAGAGAAAAAATCGACGGTAGAGATTAGAGATCACGGGTGAAAAGAGAGGTGAATTTCATTTCAAAAGGCACGATGAATAGTCGCTGAAGACGATTGAGCTCGCGACAGTCGACTGGTAGGGTATATCAGTCGACTGAGTCGAGAGGAAAATAAAAACTTTATGTCTACTAATCAGTCGACTGGTATAGGAACCAGGCGACTGGTCAGATAAAAAAAATTGATATGTTTAAAGACCAGTACAGTCGACTTACTCAAGAATACAGTCGACTGAACAGAAGCAATTTTTAGCAAATATCAATAAAATCACAAATTCCAAGTTCTCTCCTTAATTTAATAAAAGTATCTTCTTTAAGGGGCTTGGTAAATATATCTGCTACTTGTTTATCAGTAGAGATAAAGTCTAAAGATATATCTCCTTTTAAAACATGATCACGTAGAAAATGATGTCGAATATCAATATGTTTCGTACGTGAATGTTGAATCGGATTTTTAGATAAATTAATTGCACTGGTATTATCACACATAATTGAGGGTTTCTCAAATAAAATACCATAGTCTAATAAAGTTTGTTTCATCCACAAAATTTGTGCACATGCCAAACTTGCAGCGATATACTCAGCTTCTGTGGTTGATAGGGATACAGAATTTTGCTTTTTACTGCACCAAGAGACTAGGGAATGTCCCAAAAAGTGACATGTACCACTAGTACTCTTGCGATCAGTTTTGCTTCCAGCAAAATCAGCATCGCTATATGACAGAAGTTGAAAATTATCGGTGCGTGGATAAAATAAACCATATGCAGATGTGCCTTTAATATATCTTAAAATTCGTTTCACTGCTTTTAAATAAGACTCTTTAGGACTAGATTGATATCTAGCACATAAACATACGCTGAACATGATATCTGGTCTACTTGCAGTAATATATAAGAGTGAACCAATCATACCTCGATAGAGTTTTTGATCAACACTCTTACCTAATAAATCTTTGTCAAGAGTAGTAGTAGTAGCCATAGGTATGGATTTACTACTAGTACTATCCATGTTAAAACGTTTGAGTAGTTCCTTTGCATATTTGCCTTGATTAATAAATATGCCATTTGAGGACTGTTTAATTTGAAGTCCAAGGAAATAATTGAGTTCACCCATGTGACTCATCTCAAATTCATTTTTCATGGTATTAGCAAATTCTTGACATAGATTATTATTAGTAGAACCAAAAATTATATCATCAACATATATTTGTATGATTAAGATATCAGTCTTAACTCTTTTGATAAACAAAGTAGTGTCTACTTTACCTATTTCAAATCCTGTTTCTAAAAGAAAAGTTTTCAGACGATCATACCAAGCACGAGGTGCTTGTTTAAGACCGTATAAAGCCTTTTTCAATTTATAAACATGATCTGGAAATTGTTCATGTTCAAAACCTGGTGGTTGTTTGACATAAACATTTTCCTTAATAAACCCATTAAGAAAGGCACTTTTAACATCCATTTGATAAAGTATAAAATTCATGAAACAAGCAAAAGATAATAAAATACGAATAGATTCTAGTATAGTAACAGGAGCATATGTTTCATCAAAATCTATACCTTCTTCTTGATTATATCCTTGAGCAACTAATCTAGCTTTGTTCCTTACAACTTGTCCTGATTCATCTAACTTATTTTTGAATACCCATTTGGTACCAATAATAGTCTGATCAGGAGGTCTAGGAACTAAATCCCATACATCATTCCTTATAAATTGGTTTAGTTCATCTTGCATGGCATTCATCCAATATTCATTCTCACAAGCTTCTTGTATATTTTTTGGTTCAAAATCCGACAAGAATGCTGTATGAGAGATCATATTAACATGTGAACGTGTCTGAATACCATGGGAGATGTCACCAATTATTAAGTCATGAGGATGATCTTTAACTTCAACAAATAACTTTGATAAAGTTGAAGATATCACAATCGGATCAGTCGACTTGACTTGTTCTTCAGTCGACTGCTTTACTTCAGTCGACTGGTAGTCCTTATCAGTCGACTTATCAGTCAGATTAGTTTGTTCTAAGGATTTAATCACATTATCTAAAGGTAATAAATCAGTTTCATCATCTTTATTTAAGGTTGATGAAGGTAAAGATTCATCGAATGTAACATGCATTGATTCTTCAATAGTCATTGTAGACTTATTGAAAATTCTATATGCTTTACTCCTATTTGAGTATCCCAAAAAGATACCCTCATTAGATCTAGGATCAAATTTGTCTAAATTATCTTTTATGTTTAGAATAAAACACTTACAACCAAATGTCTTAAAGTAAGAAACTTTAGGAATTTTATTAAAAAATAACTCATAACAAGTCTTCTTTAGCTTAGGTCTTAGAAGAATTCTATTTAAAACATAACAAGCTATAGCAACAGCTTCAGCCCAAAAATGCTTTGGTAGATTGCTTTCAACAAGCATAGTACGTGCGCATTCTTGCAAAGTCCTATTTTTCCTTTCAACCACTCCATTTTGTGGTGAAGCTCTAGGAAATGCAAATGAATGTGTTATACTATTCTTGTTGCAATATTCTGTAAATGTTTCATTTTCAAATTCTCCACCATGATCACTTCTAATAGTGACTATAGTTAGAGATCTTTGATTTTGAACACGTTTACAAAAATGTGCAAATTCCTCAAAAGCATCATTTTTATGTTTTAAAAAGAATGTCCAAGTGAATCTTGAAAAATCATCTACTAAAACAAATACATATCTACTTTTATTTAAAGAAGCAACTCTAGTAGGACCAAATAAATCCATATGAATTAATTCAAGTGGCCTACTAGTAGAAATTACTTCTTTTGTTTTAAAAGTGGATTTGATTTGTTTTCCTAGTTGACATGCATCACATAACTTATCCTTTTTAAAGGATAGTTTTGGCAGTCCTTTAACTAGGTTATATTTAGATAATTTTGAGAGATTTTTCATGTTCACATGTCCAAATCTTCTATGCCATAGCCAAGATTCATTGTTAGAGGCTATTAAACAAAAGTCATTTGAAAGATCAATTGTATTCAAACACAATTCATAAATATTATTTTTACGAAAACCTTGAAAAATAACATTTTGCATAGTAGAATCATAAATCAAGCATGCATCTTTTTCAAAAACTATTTTATATCCTTTATCACATAATTGACTAATGCTTAAAAGATTATGCTTTAAACCACTAACTAATAATACATTTTCTATAGTTGGGTTAGAAGTTTTACCGACCATGCCTTACCTATGACTCTACCTTTGTTGTTATCTCCAAAGGTGACGGTTCCTCCATCTATACTTTGAATGGTGGATAGTAGGTTGGCATGTCCTGTCATGTGTTTTGAACATCCGCTGTCTAATATCCAGCGTTCTTTCTTGGGTACCTATAAAAAGTTTAAGGTAAATATGGTACCCTTTTTATTGGGTCCAAAACACATTAGTTTGGGGGAAACCAAACCCATGAAGAGTTTGACCTTCCTCCATAAGCAGGAATATAATAAGCAGAATTACACGCATTTAACATATATGAGTTAATATAAGCAATTCTATCATTCTGATTTAGACTGACTGGAACCCATACTAATTTGTTCTGTCCAGTCGACTGTTAGTGTACATCAGTCGACTGTTAGTGTACATCAGTCGACTGGCTGATACACTAGGTCGACTTATAAGAGGTTTTGATCTCGTTGAATAAGATCCAATTCCTCTGGACAGACGACTAGTTGTATGGTTCAGTCGACTTAACCGAACGGTAGTCTTGCTTTTATCAACCTTAGGCTTTTCAAAGAAATCATACAACTTGTGTGTAACACTAGAAATAGATGCTGATTTATTTTTACTAGTGTTTACAACAGGAGATTCTTTTACAGAAGATTTTTTAAAACCAAGTCCATATTTTTGACTAGATGTAACTTGATGATGAAGCATATCATTTAAATTCTCTTTGCCTTTGTTAAACTTAGATACGTTCTTTGAAATCTCTTCATAATCCTTTTTGAGAGTTTCGAGATCAGTATCTAAACTTGCAATGCGAGAATTTAAGGATTTTACTTCCTTATCAAGGTTAAGATTTTCTTGATTGAGTGCTTGATTCACTTTCTCAAGATTCTTAACTCTAATCTTTTCTTTCTTTAACTCTTGGAATATTTCATTAAAAGCATCAAGAAGATCTTCGGAATCATAATTATTACTTACATGTTCTTGTGCAGCCATGAAACATACATTTGCCACTTCGTTATTTTCATCCGTTTCTTCTTCTGAAGATGAATCACTATCATCCCATGTAGCTTGATAAGCCTTCTTGTTTTTGGCAAATTTATTCTTTGAATATTTGTCATTCTTGAAGTTGGATGATTTTCCCTTGTTCTTTGCATTTTCTAAGGGACAATCCTTCTTCATGTGACCTATTTTATTGCACCTGAAACATGTAGGAGGGTCATTAGAATCTCTAACTTTAGAATTAAACTTACCCTTCTTTAAGAACTTCTTGAATCTTCGAGTGAACATTGCTATTTCTTCTTCATCTTCTTCCTCATCTTCTGAGTCTGTCATGGCTTTAAAAGCCAATGATTTCTTCTTTGATTGGTGTGATTCTGTATCCTTCTTTCGATCTTCAAGTTGGACCTCATATGCCATGAGATTGCCAACAAGATTCTCGAGAGAAAGTTGTGACAAGTCATTTGCTTCCTCCATTGCTGTGGTCTTCTTCTCCCATTCTGGAGTGAGTGCGCGTAAGACTTTTCTAACCATCTCTGCTTGAGTGTAAGTCTTTCCAAGCGCCACAAGAGAGTTTGTGATGTCTGTGAATCTGGTAATCATCTGGGACACAGTTTCATTGTCCTTCATTCTGAACATCTCAAACCTATGGACAAGAACAGAAATTTTAGACTCTTTTACTTTATTTGTTCCTTCATGTGTTACCTCGAGTGTATGCCAAATTTGATGTGCGGTTGAAGCATTGGATACACGGTTGAATTCTTCCTTTGTGAGTGCACAAAATAAGGCATTCATTGCTTTGGCATTGTTCATAGTCTGATTCTTTTGATCATCATTCCATTGTGCATATGGAATGGTAGGGGCAGTGTATTCCGTCTCTGTCATTTGCCATATCTCATAGTTGATTGATTGGAGGTAGATTCTCATTCGGCACTTCCAATAATTGTAGTTCGTTCCATCAAATAGTGGTGGCCGTTGTGTAGATTGGCCTTCATGGTACTGATTTGTATTAGAAGTAGTTGCCATAGCCTGTAACCTTGCTCTGATACCAAGTGTTGGATCCTGTAGGCGAGACAACAAACACTAGAGGGGGGGTGAATAGTGTTTAATAAAAACTGCGGAAATTTTCTCGGAGCAGTCGACTTGGTTATGAACCAGTCGACTGATATAACCAAAATAAAGTAAAAACAATAACTCTGTGCAGTCGACTGATGAATAAGACAGACGACTGAAGGCACAATGAAACTACAACTACAAACGGCACTGACCAGTCGACTGATAGTGCAAGGAGTCGACTGTCCAGAAACTTTTTGCAGAACTTAAATAAACAAGAGTAAATGCAAACACAAGACAATCAATCACAGAGTACACAAGATATATCCTGGTTCGGTCCTCCCGACCTACATCCAGTCCCCAAGCAACCCACTTGAGATTTCACTATTCTTGAAAAAGATTACAAGAATATCCTACGGCGTTACGACAACAACCTTGTCTAACCCGTAGTCCTTTCTCTCAACCAGAGAAAGCCGACCCACTCTACTACCAAGAGTGAAACAAACCGACTCTACAACCTAGAGTCAAAAACACTCTCCAACCGAGAGCAAGAGAACAAGAAATACTTTACAGTCAACCTATAGCCTTGTTGGTGTATGTGTTGATGCACGTGGCTAAAAACAAGGTTGACTTCTATACTCAGTCCAGAGCGAATTCGTTGCTATACTGGACTGAATGTAGAGAACCAAAGAGTGAGATCTTGAAAGCTTTATTTCTTAAAAATATCACTTAGAATTTTTCTCAAGGATGCTCGGATTTTCAAAGAAAGTTCTGTGTATCTATTCAGTGAGATCTGAACTCTACTTAAAGAGTTTGATCTCCTGGACGTTGGGAAACAGTTACTCCAACTGTCAACCAACGGATCTAAGCTTTTGAGTTTGAAAAATTCGATTTTGAAAAACAGAAAACGGTCAAAAGCTCTCGAACAGTCGACTGGGTTGCCATATGAGTCGACTAATCAGAGTTTGAATAAATTTAAACAGTTTTGTACTAGCAGTCGACTGGCAGAGGCTTAAGTCGACTGGTACTCAAAAGTTAAATTTCTTCAAACTGTTTTGACTCTTTTTTTTGGGGGGGGGGGGGGTTTAAGAGACACACAATATAAAATTTTGAGTGTGTGTGTGTGTGTGACAAGGCTTTACATCAGACTAAGACTCAACAAAAAGTAAGATACAATGTTTTTACAAGACACTTATAATTTTGACACAATTGAGCTAAGGTCTTAAGTCTTGAGTCTTGTCTTTGAGTGAAGTCTTGAATCTTGTCTGAGTGAAGTCTTTATCTGTATCCTTTGAGCTTGTTCATTTGTTCAGCTAGAATAGTCTTTTGTATGTACAACCTGCAATGTTAGCTGTATAACATAGACATATGTTGCACTGTGTTGTGATCATCAAAATCAAGAATCAACATACCGGCATTGTACAACTTATGGATGATATGAGTTGGTATACTTATATCATTTGCTGGACCTCAGTCACGTGCCCGTACTTTCGTATAGTGGAAAGCAGGGCATGACACATGAATTTCAAATAGACCGTTCAACCATTTGTTATCTTCAACTTCGTATTCCAAAAGCAATAATTTGCATTTTGCTTCAATTTTTTTTATAAATTCAGAATTATAGATGATACTTTTCAAAGCATCCCTAAACTTTCTATATCATTTGACATACGCACCTCCTGTGGTAACTTATCCAAAATATGCCAAATGCAATACCTATGTCGAGTCTCAGAAAAAATTGTCTTCACTACAACATCGATCTCAGAATCCTCGTCCATCACGATGCCGGATGGAGCACGTTTCAGCACTCCTAACCACTTTTCAAAGAACCACATAAAGGAAGAGGCATTCTCATTTGGATTGAACCCACAATCGTAGAACGTTGATTACCAATGATGACTGATTCCAACAAATTGAACAAATAACATTCCATATCTGTTCGTATTGTTTGTGGCATCAAATCAAAGTACATCCCCAAATTATTCATAATTCATTTTAGTAGTACCATCCACCCAAATATAATGTGACAATCGACCTTCGGGGTCTACTTGGAAATCATAAGAAAATAATATATCCTTCTATTTTTGTGATTCGAAAAATTCAATGAGCATTTGAAATGTATCACTTTCATTCACGAAAAAGAAATTAAGAGTAATACACGGCCGTATCTCGCAAACCATGAGTCGAAATTCACTTCTACAACTTGCGTTAGCTTGTGTGTGGTGAATCCGACCGACTAGCAAAGTTTCGTGATTTTGTATTGTCGTTTGTGCGGTTTCATGCGTTTTCGTACTCAAAATATTCAAAATTAGTTGTTTTAGTTGTTGCTACGAAAACATAGAAAACCACACAAACGGCAATAAAAAATTCTGAAACTTTGCGAGTAGGTCAGATTCACCACACACAAGCTAACGCAAGTTGTAAAAGTGAGTTTCGACTCATGGTTTGCGAGATACGGCTTGTATCGCTTTATTTTGATTTTTCTTGAAATAAAGTGATACATTGCCGTATCTTGCAAACCGTGAGTCGAAACTCACTCCTAGAAGTTTCAATAGTTTGTGTGTGGTGAGTCCGACCTACTTGCAAAGTTTTGAAATTTTTTGTGGCCATTTGTACGGTTTTCAATGTTTTTGTACTCAAAATTTTCAAAATCACGAATGTTGTTGTTAGAATAGGCTTGAAAACCGCACAGACGGCAACAGAAAATTCAGAAATTTTGCGAGTGTCTGATACAGAAAATTCAGAAATTTTGCGAGTACGTCTGATTCACTCCACACAAGTCAACGCAACTTCTAGAGGTGAGTTTCGACTCACATTTTACGAGATACAGCAATGTATCGCTTTCCATTCTTTTTCGTGAATGAAAGCGATACATTGCCTTATCTTGCAAATCGTGAGTCGAAACTCACTTCTACAAGTTGCATTGGCTTGTGTGTGGTAAGTCCGACCTACTCGCAAAGTTTCAAAATTTTCGTTACCGTTTGTGCGGTTTTACTAATATCAAATAACAACTAATACTGCATTTATAATTTTAGCGAACAACAACTACTTCTACATTTATACCGTCTATAATCATCAAATAACTATATACAATACACATCAAACAACTAACATATACATAACTACGCATCACAAAAATAAGTTTCAAAATTAAACAAATAATTTAATCTATATAGGTACATCTATGAAGCTAGAATAAAGTAATTATCTTGCACAATACAGATTTGTAAGGCGGAGTTTGAGTGGTCGACGATGTGTACAGATTTAAACGGTGAAGTAGGGTTTCGAGTTGTCAATTGCATTTCGAAGATTGGAGGAGGAGCGGGTTGTCGGGGGAGTCGTCGGGTTATCGGGAGAGAGCTGCGGGCAACAAAAGAGAGGGAGGGGGGGGGGGGGGGGGGGGGGGGGGCTTGCTCCATCAGGTTGAGGGATTTGGATTTGGATTTTTTGGATGTTGGGGTTTCAGTGGGTTCAGGAACGAGAGTGCAAGAGAGAGGGAAGTGGTTGGTCAGGAGTCGGAGGTGTACCAGAGGTCGAGGAAGGGTTTGGGTGTGGGGTTTTGGCTGTGCATCGGGTACAGAGAAAGAGACTGTGAGAGAGAGAACAAGGAGGAAGAGTGAAGGTGTGTAGTGGGGTGAAATCCACAAAATACCTCCCTTAGGGACTGTTTGGTTCAAAGGAGAGGGGAAGGGAGGGATTTTAATCAAACTCTATTTGGTTCAAAGGGAGGGAGGGGAGGAAAAATAATTATCATCTTGTTTGGTTCACAAGGGGAAGGAAAGAATTTTATAATAAAATTACTTTTATACCCTGTTACATTTTATAACAAAACTCAACTACAAAAAAACAACAAGTGTCTAACAAAACTCATTCTGTAAGCCGTAGGGACATTCATTTGGATTATTATAAAAAATGTCTATGGTTGAAGAAAGCACTTCAGTCATTTATAATAAGAAGTGAAGATCCAAAATTAGAGAATTATTTCCAAGTCCATGGTTCATGAGAGAATTAAAATACAATAGAAGGTTGTTTCTTGATACTTAAATCAGCAAAGACACTGGAAGTATATGAATCTGGTGGGATTCAGGATCAATCAAAATGCCTTGTCCTCTTACCTGTATATTTGTAAGTGCTGATTCTCTGGAATTGAACATTATTTAAAATATTATTCCCAAGCTGAATGCCATTTGACCGGTGATTTGATTCTCCATAGCCCTTTTTATTTTGTTTTATTAACTTTAAATCTATCAAAATAGTCAAAACCCCTCCTTTATTATAAAACCCTATCAAAGTAAACAATTTTGAAATCAAATACCTCTGCTAAAAAATTGAAATAACTGTATTCTGAGTTAAGACAGACTGCACTTTTGCTTATGACAAGTGCCTCTGTAACTGAGGGCACTTTCATCCAATTTTCAGATTAGTTTGGATCACGAGAGATAATGAAGTACGGTAATTAGTCAAAGAGGATAATAAATAATCAGAAAAGATAAAACAATACAAGAATTACTCAGGAGGGCAATTTAGTCCGATCACTATACAAAAATTTACTCAATTTCTCTCCCCTCCAAATCCCCCAATATTGGAGGGGGGTCAAAATTAACTCAGAAGGGATGTTGCACCCCTCCATTCCCCTCCCCTCCTCTCCCCTTCTAAAAAATGAACCAAACAAGAAAAGTTTTAAAAATTCCCTCTCCTCCCCTCCCTTCCATCCAAACAGGTCCTAAGTGAAAAACAGGTCCTAAGTGAGAGGAGGGTGTGATAGGCAGGGTCAATCTTGACCCCCGGCCATCTATCAAGTTTGCAACGGGTCTATCTCTCTCAATCTCTCTCTCTCTCTCTCTCTCTCTCAATGTTATACCATTGTACTATTCTCCTCTTTGCTAGTAGTGCGAAGGTTTCATTAACAGTGGAGATTAGGATTTACTGTAAATATATTCTTATGATTCTCCTAGGATACCGGATGATATGGCAGTCTGATTACGAAGTTTCAGCCAAAGGTACAGCAAGAACTGATGACATTGCTCACAAATTCACAAGTCTTGTGTTATTGCATTGGTATAGTGAGATAACAGTAAAATTACAGCGAAGCAGAAGGGATACCAGCAGATAGGTAGTCAGAATAATCATTGAGTTGGCGCCGCCAAAAAATATACATATATATTAATAGAGTTTTTAAGTTCAGACACTGTTTTCCATAGACTACAGAATTCAATACTGGCTTGAAGGTAAGTTCGGGAAATATACGTATACACAAAATCAAAATACTCATATACACCAAAATCAAAGTCAATAGTTCGCTATTCCATACACCTCCAGGAACAAATCATAAACCACCAATTCGAAGACATCTTCAGAACTTGTCCAATTCAAAGCCAATTCGGTAGTTACTTTGGCTTCTGCTCTCTATTGCCAATTATGTTTGCCCTCGTCCACCTCTCCCACGTGATCCACGAGTGCCCTGTATGCACAAATCATTGATGAACTTCGATAAGCATGACTAGACTAAGGCATCAACAGGTTGGCATATACGAAATTATATAAACTACAGCACTTGTTGTGACTACGAAGTTTGTGAGCTCACGTGTTGATAACAAAGTGTTTTGACTTGTTGATAACAAAGTTCCTTGAAAAAAAAAACAGCATTCCAAAAGCTAAAAGGTGACTATGGAGGTGGGATAACTGACAAGGGAAAACCCATTCTTGGAAAAGTGCTTTGGACCCAAAATACTTTAAGTAGATTTTACCGATAAGCGTCGAAGTCTTCTCTATCAGTCAAAAATTTCTCCCGGGCTCTCTAGTGCAGCATCCCGAGCCCCGCCCAGCTGCGCACACGAATACACGTGCGCGGACAAGCGAAAAACAGGTCCTAACAACTTTCCACCTAAGACTTGCCTCACAAAATGTGTTATAGCTTTCAGGTACCTTAAGCTCAATGGCAAATCTATATAAACTCATGCACTTTCACCCCACTGATGTGGGACAGAGAACCCACACCACACACACAACACCTACACACACAGTCTTTCCCCAACACATGCAGCACACACAAGGACCCCCCCCCCCCCCCCCCCCCCCCCCCCCCGCCCACGGGGCCCCACCTCCACGTACTGCTACTAGCAGCCACTCACCCCATCTCATTCATGGCCAAATTCCCATACAACATAGCCCATAGACTCCCCCTATAGGCCCACCAAATCATTTAATCTCTCTCTCTCTCTCTCTCTCTCTATATATATATATATATACACACACACACACACACACACACACACACTTAAGTATGAGGTGTTACACACCCCTCCTTAAGAACTCAGCGTCCTCGCTAAACCCGGGACCAGCAACCTGATCCAGGATCGTCTTTCTAGCCGACATGGAGTAGAGTACCATGATTCTGCTAGCGTACTGTCCCTGGTCTCTCAACCACAGTACTGTTCTAGCTCCATCTCACGCGTACCTCTAACCCACTGTTACCCACGATTGGTGTCGAAAGTCAGCTCTAATACCATTTGTAGCGCCCCGCTCAGCTACGCACGTGACTACACGTGCACGCACATGCGAAAAACAGATCCTAACAACTGCCCACCATAGGCTTGCCTCACAAAATGTGCTATAGCTTTCAGTTACCTTAAGCTCATTGGAAAATCTATATAAACTCATGCACTTCTTTCACCAAACCGATGTGGAACAAAAAACAAAGACCCCACACACCACCAAACGCACAACACCCACATACACTGCCGTTCCCCAACACGTGCAGCACACACAACCCCCCCTACACACACACCCCTCCACGTGCTGCTTGTCCACTCTCCCAATCTCATTCATGGCCAAATTCCCATACAACATAGTAGGCCCACCTAATCATTTCATTTCTCTCTCTCTCTCTCTCTCTCTCTCTGTCTCTCTCTGTCTCTCTCTCTCTCTCTATCTCTCTCTCTCTATATATATATACACTAGTAATTTCCACAATAAATATATTTTTATTAATAGTAAAAACATCAATGTAGTCTAGCCTTAAATCTAATACTTCCTTTATATTAGATTAGATATGCACGGGCAACACACGGATTTGTTTGTCTACAAATGTTTCTATTAATTGAATTTAATTTGGACGTATATTACACGGGTTTGCTCAGTTACAAAATTAGGGTTTGTTTGTTTACAACCCCAACTCTCCCATTAAAATAGTATATATATATATATATATATATATATATATATATATATATTCCCAATATAATATTATATATATACTAGATTTGCCCGTGGGCACGTGCCTACGGCACGTCTTCGGAACGATACAAAACACGAAAAGCCATGTAAATAGTAAAACAATAATTATATAGCTCAAGTTTGAATAGTATGACAATAATTAGTTATAAATAAAAGTCTATGTTTCCATTAGTATATGTTGAAAAATAATTATAAATGGGGGTATAAAATCTAACTTCTTAGAACTTTAAGTGTGGAAAATAACGAAATTTAATTGTTGAAGAGATATTTGCTATTAAAAATTCTAAAAATTTACAAAACCGAAATCTTAAAATCTAATTTCTAAGTAAATAAAGAAAGAATGGGAGAGAGAGAGAGAGAGATATGAAAAAGTAAAGAGAGAAGAGATAGATAGTAATAAAGTAATGAGTTTTTTAGGGGAGAAAATTTGGTTTTTGGGTTTGAAATTTTGGAGGGAAAATATGTTTTGTGAGGTTTGATATGGACCTTTGATTTTGGAAGGATTGATTGTGAGCCACTTGATAGCTTTCTTTGTAATTTATTATATAGATTTTGGGTTTGAAATTTTGGAGGGAAAATATGTTTTGTGAGGTTTGATATGGACCTTTGATTTTGGAAGGATTGATTGTGAGCCACTTGATAGCTTTCTTTGTAATTTATTATATAGATACTCTTAAGTATGGCGTGTACACTCCAGAGCAACATCAAACGGAGCCTAGCAGATAAGAGAAAAGTAAAAAAATTAAAAGCAAGCCATACCCTGAAGACACTAGAAGCTCTTCCTCGACCTCGTGCAGTAGTAGTTGCAGTAGTGGCTGCAGCATCAGCTGCAGTAGTAGTTGAAGTAGCAGTACTAGCTGCAGCTGTAGCGGGAGTAGAAGTGGCAGTTGGAGCTGAATTGGTCAAGCTAGCCTGTCGTAACTGTTGCCTTTTGATAGCATTAACTCTAGCTCTCTCCGCTATGGTTATCGTTCTCCCAACACGAGTTTGTACTTGTTCATCTGACTCTGCAGTACTAGGGCTAGGGCTTCGACGTTCCGAAACAGGTGGATGTACATGAGTAACTTGCGATTCCTCACGAGCAACAGCAGATTTCTGGGGGCTTTGAGCAGCTAAAACAGGAGCAGTTAGACTACTAGTAACAGGAGTTGCAGACCTCTGAGGGCTTTGGCCAGCAGCAGAACCATGAGGAATCTGAGAACTCGTATTAGGAGTAGCTGACCTTTGTGGGCTATGGCTCGGATTTGGCGCAGCCTGATCAGAAGACTCAATAGCAACCTCTTCAATTGTATCGACCTCGTCTCCCGTAGTAACTTGAAGCTCTGGGGAAGTAACCTCAGTGGCGTCAATGATTTCATCACCAATCTCACCTTCTTCTCCAATATCTTCCTGTTGTTGTTCTGCATCTTCAGGCATCAACTCTCCCTCTTCCCTCTCATCCTCACTTTCAAGACCTCCCGGCTGCACTTCTTTAACATCGCTTTCAACCAACTCCATTGCTGCTGTTGTGTTTGGCGTATCCATCAGCCCTTCCATAACCGCATCACCTTCATCCTGGATCTCCTCTTCTTCTTTTTGCTGTTCTTCTGTTTCTTCCCTAACAGCTACATCGTCCTCACCCTTTGCTTCATCGACAATAGCCTCATCATCTGCTTCCACTTCTTCAGTAGTCATATCAGATGATCGAACCGTCGATTGTTCTTCAACTACTGTATCAAGAGTTTCGGAAGGAGAGATGGATAAATATACATCCGAAGAGCTTTCGGGCAAATCTTCCGACTGCTTGGACTTTTTAAGTGAAGGCGCTGTATTAGTACTGGCTTCCTCTGGAGCAATCGAGTCTTCCCTTAACTCAGATAAAGTAGATGAGGCAAGCCTTTTACGGATAGATGATGCAGGCAGCAAAGATGTAGTGTCAGCAGAAGGTTCTGGATCTTGAGATGATGCAGCAGCTTTCCTTTCATCCATTCCTGTGGAAGGTTCCACTGCAGAAACCTCATTATCAATTGTGGACTCTGTAGGACGCTCAAGGCGAGGCCGGATGAGCCTCCTACCAGCTTTACGTGCTTCAGTGGTGGGTTTTGAGACAGCTAATGCTTTCTCTTTTTCTTCACCAGCTTTTGGATGAGGCACAGTGGGTCGAACTTGATGACTGGGAACCTGGCGGCCTGCGTGAAAAAGTAAAAAAAGGGGGATTATTCGACTCTCTAAGCGATAAACTTCTTAAATATTCAATAATATGAAGAATGTTATGGAACAAAAAAATTTGAGTGAAGTGAAAAGGGAAGGCATAGGCTTTATATCGTGGCCTAATTAGAGATAAGTGACAAAATGATTTTTAAAATAAAAAAAGCAAAAATATATAAAGAAAATAAATCATACACAACTAATAGATCAATTCATAGAATTAACACTAAAATTTTAATAATTAACTCACTGTTCTAAAAATCCCTCAAGGCGGCCACCAAGGCCCCCTGCCTAGGAGCTAGGCCGTCCCCAGCCTACTCGGCTAGGGCCTGGGCCTTTTAAAAAAAAGGTTTGGCGGCCTAGGCGGGTCTAGACGGGTTTTTTGTGTGTTAAGTGCACCGGTTCGCTTAAAATCCCCACATTCTCAAAAGCCCCCGACCCCCATGCCTTTCTCTCTCTCCCCAAAAAACCCAAAACCCTAAATCAGAAATTCCCCAAATCGCACAGGCTTTCCCCCAAATCCTCAGAATCTCAAATCGATCGCCCCTCTTTGGAATCTTGATTACGGGCAATACACAAAACAAGCGCTCTACCATTGAGCTAATTCGCATTTATAATTTTTGAGTCATTTTTTAGTATTATATATATCTTGTATTTTATGCAATATTATATTTTTTTATGAATATATTAAAAAATATTTTAAAAAACCGCCTAGCGCCTAACCGCCTGGCCCCGCGTACAAGGTCTAGGTGCTAGGCCCCCATAGGCCGCCCGACTACCGCCTAGCGGCTTTTAGAACACTGAATTAACTACAAGCAATCCCATAGTAATTGCATAAATTAAAAGAATTATAGAAATGAGTTCAAATGGAAGATAAAAATCTGTTGATAAGTGAATTCCAATTTGTTGAACGTTACTTATAAGGTCCTATTCCATAAGCTGAAACGCACAAGAAAGCTTTACAAATCAATATGTAAAATAAAAACAGGGCCCTTACTAGGCTGTGCATACAAACCTGAAGTGACAATAGCAGAGGCATTCGCCGATGGCGCATCTATAGAATAAGTATGTGCACCATCACTGTCAGATAGACCAGAATTTACGAACTCTTCAAAATTACTTATGGACTGGAAATAAGTAAGGGTTAGTTCCTCCAGGGTGACACCAGGAGGAAGTTGAGAAGCACTGATCCCAGTATGCTGTATTTTAAACATGACAACAATAAGAAAACTAGTAAATACAATAACAATTTTCTTTAAGAAAGGAAGAAGCATTAGCCAACAAGACATTTGATGCAGATGTAAGCATATAATGGAAATGATATTAAATGCAGAGTATTTACACACAGTAGAAAGTGGAAACAAATGATTTTGTGAAGACCAGTTAGACAGACAATCCTGAAAGGCTAGGTTATAATTGGCAAAATGGGATTAATCAGGTTCGGCTAGAATTTGGAAGAAGACGGGCTCCAACGTAAAGGAAAGAAAACACATCCAGCACCAGATGCAACAGGAATTTCCAAACCCAGCACATGTCTAAAAGATTTAACTATACTCAAATAGATTGAAGATAATTTAGTTCTGGTTAAATAAAATCCAAAAGCATTAAATAACCCAAAACCACAAACTCTCACCAGCTATTCAGCTGAACCTGACTTCTCACTTGTAGTAATTGACATTTTCCCAACAGACTGCACTAGTATATTTACCAACCCTACCATAACCTCATTTTGTAAAAATTCAAAGAAAAAATTTGCAATATCTTTCAAATTTAAAGAAACTAAGCTTACAAATGCTTGTAGTCATCACCTTGGATAATACAACATTAATGACCATAACATCTAGTTTGAACAAGTCGTTAATTCTTAGATTTCTTCACAATTTAACCTTTGTTTATGAAAGCCAAATGCATTTTGTAAACTAATGTCGACGTATAGAAATGTAATTAACTAAATAATGATACAAGCTTGTAGATATTGCAATATAAATCATGCATCATGGAATAAGATACTGTTCACCACCTATTCGTTCTTCCAATTAAACATTTGGGTTCCCACAGTATCTAATGCAGCCATGGACGAGCTTTCTGTTGTAGGAAAGAAAGTAGTAGGCAGAAGTAACATCGTCGGGCCAAAAGACACTATCGAATAATGCCCCTTAATGTCGCTGTATTACATCATCAAATGCTCGTAACAGAAAATAAATTCTTGTTTTATATATTAAGAACAGAGTAGGCAATCAAGCTTTATAACGGATGACAACAAAAAGAAATTTTGAATTTTTTAGAAACAAAACTATTCAATCTGAGCATGTGATCGAATTATAAAGATTTAAATCCAATTATTCCCTTGAAATCGGATACTATCGGATACAAATATAAAATTCAGAGATAGAAATGAACAGATAAAGGTATCCATAGTTAAAAAATTTGATGGATTCTTCATGATTAATGTACTAATGCATCAGACAAACCAATTTCTAGAAAACAGATAATAGAAACACGCAGAAGTTATCGGGCCAAATTGAATAACATATCAAATAAACACAACCATGATTTTATGGAGCCGTAAAAATAAAAACTGTATTCATGTTTATTCGTAAAAAGAATAAAATAATTAATATGCATGATTGTACCTCTAATGCACTCACGATGGAATTTCTGTGCTTAGCAAGTTCCTCTTCAACTTTCTTTTTTTCCTGTAATGAACATCAAAGGACACAAATCATTATCTGCATTTTATATAATAATAAAAAATCATTATATGCATTAGAAAGTACGTCTCAGGGTTTTTTATCACTGAAACAAGAGAGCCAGTGAAGATGAAGAAATGTGAAATAAAAGAAAACAGAGAAAATCAGCTGAACTCTCCACCATTCCTCATTCGAGATGGCAAAGAATAGGATAAAAGATTCTGCTCCATATCTTAGAAACTTACGACATATTCCTGAATCCTGATCAGATTCGAAATACAAAATATATAGACTAAAAAATTATGAATGGGTTAATACTTATGAAAGAGCATGCAAAATTTCTCTGACTGACCACAATGAGCCACTTTTGCAAGAAAAATATTCTACATAATAATAAATAATCAACTTGGTCATCATGCATTTCAATTAGTTTAAATGGAAAAAGCGATAACAGCAAAACATGTGTTCTGAAATTATAAAGGAGAAATCATGCACATTCTGCTTAGTTGTTTTACTTCAGCTGTAAATTTTGATGTTTAATATGATATTGTGATAGTAATGGCAATGTGAAACACAGCCATCAAGTTGAAAGCAAAAAATATCAGATGTACAATCAATGAATTTTAATTCTTAACAGCTCGAAGACAAATCAAATGCATTTTACATCAGTAAATGTTAATACCTGATATTAACATCAGTAAAAGGTACTGGGTCAATACCTAGATTTCAAACCCAGCCAGCTTTAACAATGTCGCATAGAAGATTGCTTTCTAATAACATTCCTTCAAGACTCAATTTAGCATGCAGGCACAGAAGTAAATTAATGACTAAAAACAGTGAAACAAACTCAGCCACAAAAGACTACTATTGCATATATAATTCAATTCAGCATGCAGACACGGTATAATTTGATAACATATTTCTTTTACTCCACAACAGCCGTTGCATTTCCAGATGTTAAGCACAAAAATTTTATTTGTCCATAAAAACGAGCAAAAACTACAAACTACAGGCACAAAATTTTAATTTGTCTGTAAAAACGTGCGAAACTATTGACTGAACACTTACATATGTTAAAACAGCATTGACATGCACAGACAGAATAGAACATCATAGTGACTAAAATAGCCGCTTGATGCATGTAAGTTACATGGGAATCTTGGCAATAATTCTAAGCCTAATTATAACCTAGGTGGAACATGGTGCAGCGAGCACCACCATTCAGAGAATAAAAGAATCTTGATTCATTTAGATGATACAACTACAAGGTAATGCAGATAGTCGCAAGAGGAGCATAAAAAAGGAGAATCGGGACATCAAACAATAATAAAGGAATGGAGAAAATATAACAGAAGTACCAGTGACAGCTAAATATATATATATAAGGAGAAAATATAAAAGAAATGAGGAAAAGTAAATGACTTGCATAACAACTACCTCTCTAATCTTCGTCATAGCATCCATCACCGTGTTATTCGACTTGATCCGCTTCAACTTGTTGTCATCCTTCTCCTTCTTCAATTCATCCTTTTGCCTCTCCACAACTCTCTCTAACATCTAAATGCGTGTTTTGATTTCAATACATCAGAAAAAGTTAAAACCGCAAAATTGTATTACTTTCACCAACTCCAATATATAAAAAAACCTGAATTCTAGTGTCCTTCTCCTGATCTTTCTTAGCCTGTTCGATTGAACTCTCAGCTATAGTTTTTCTACCTGCCATGGTTGAGAAATTTTTACCTTAATAATCAACTAAGAGAACTAATAGGCTTTTGGAAAAACTGGTAACACGTACTTGATTTTGAATCTTCTATTTGTTTTAGAAGAGCCTGGTTTTTAAAATGAAGTTCCTCCTTCTCCTTCAATAGAATCTCATATTTCCTCTGCGAATACAAAAATGATATAACTAATGTGCAATATGGTAAGTCATGTAATAAGCCTGACAACAATTTAATCTCAAACCCAGAATAAACAAATTTAAAAAAAAATTATAAAATTTTCAAGAAATAGAAGTGCACAAAGAATGTGGTTGTTCATCACAGTACCAACCTTCAAAGCAGCATTAGACCTTTTCTGCTTGTCACTTTCTACTTTTGCATTTGCCTGTATTTATAGATGGATTCCATGTTTCAACGTAATAAGGACATATAAAATCAGAAAATCTACATAACCAAGTGTAGATACCTCGGCCTGAAGAGCATCATTGAACTTTTTCTCTAATTCAGCTAAATCTGACCGACATTTGGCAAGTGCTTGCTCCAAGTTCACTACACATTCTTGCTTCTCAGAAATCTGACTCTTTGTCAGCTGAACCTCAGATTCTCTTTCTCCCAGAAGCACCTGAACCTCGAAAATTACCATAAGAATATGTCAAACAGATCTAAAATAAAATTGCAAATATGGCAAAATAGAATATATATTCAATCAGCAATAAAAATAGAGATAAACAAACTAATAGGATACACCATGAATTCACAACTGCCAAATTACATCTCTTCAAACTTTATTAGAAAGCATTCGTTTCCACAAGGCATAGTCCTCTAGCAGTCCAGCTTGTTAACAGAACAAATTATTTGTAGAAAATTGCTAACGAATATGAAGTAAAAGGGTTTACAAACAAATCTCCTTTATAACTAAGCAAGAGGGGGTGTTGCTAGCTGCAAACAATGCACTACCACTAGAAAAGGCCAAAAAAATCCCAAAATAATATTTAGAAATATCAAAACAAATCTAAAACTTTAAGCAAATCTGTTGCCACATTAATATTTCAAAAGGGCTGCCAATTTTTAGAGAAGTGTGCTGCCAAATTGGAAAATTTGGAATATAATTTGTGGCAAACTTCATCTTAAAATAAAAAAGGAAGAAATAGTGGAAAAGGAGAAATAGCAGGGACCATGTACTATAGCACATAGGGTACTCCAGTTAAAGACTCAGAATCGAAAATAAAACTCTCTCAGCCTCAACCCTTGCTGGAACTTCGGGATTTTGGTGCACTGCCAGGGACATTTCACACGGCTGCAAGAGCAACCCAAATTTGGGATCCACCAAGATGATGTGAAATATGGATTTTAAAAAAGTTTTATTTCTACATAGCCCGCACAAATATTGGGTTTCCACATTAACCAGCAAAAATTGCTATTTTTGCATTAGTTTCTAACAATGGTTGGACCCGTCCAAAATGGTTTTTTATGTATATTCTTCCTATCTAACTCAGGTTGATCTTAAATTGGTTTCCGAATGACCATTATCCCCTCTTCTTTTTCTCTCATATTCCTTCCATCCTATTCTTTCTTGCCCATATTCAGTTTGTGGGATTACCACCTCACCAGCACCGAGGTTGGTTCTCTTGATCTGATGGAAGAAGAGAGCAGCGATTGCCATCTGATTGCCCTCTTAGAATCTGAGGTTGATGATGAATGGTCATGAAACAGTGATCCAGGTCTCAGCAAATAAAATAGGCACTCAGCCTGTACGAGTGTCAACATACAATATAAAATCCTCAACCTTCTTGTATTAGCATGGCATTTCACAAAGATTATTAGAAAAAAATATGCACATAGATGCAGCCATTTTTTGCTGCGGCTTAAAGCTAACTTTGCGAATCTCGCACCTCACATCAACTTCACTCATGCTTGTTCCAAAAAATATATAAATATATAAATAAATGAATGAATAAATAAAAACTCCCTGAGGTAAGGAATGCTTATATATATATACATATTTTATTGATGATAAATAACTTCATGAGGTTAGGAGTGCAGCGGCACGGTAGCGGCAACAATGCTAAAGTGGCAAAACCACATCGGCTGCAGCACATTAAACTAGGAAAGAGAGTAGCTTCTTAGCATAGCAGCCATCATTTAAAGCAATGACTCCAATAGAGAGATGGCACTTCAACATTGCTACTACCTCCCCACCACCCCACCCCACATACTCTTCCTGTGACTCTCCATACACGTATGATATTACACTTATTAACCATCAGATATGCTTTAAAAATGCATTTACAGTTCATTTACTTGTGCATTTAATGCACAAGAGAATTCAACACCCAGACCATTAGATATGATTTACTTTATTTCATTACCTAGAAAAAGAAGAAAAAAAATCACCGGGCAATAAAATTAATATATACAAACATATATAAGCAAAAACTGCAGCTAACTGATGCATGCATAAATAGGTTGAGAATAACTGATTTTGTTAGTGTGGTGAACGAGGGCGTGGTAGATCACAACGAATGAAGCATCTTATCTACTAGTAGGAATATTTGGGTAATTTGGCTGATATATCACAAGAAATTCCAGAATCCAAATATATGAGTGTGCATGCGCATTGACTTCCCTAATAAAAGCTTTCTACAACTTCAATTGTAAGCAAGACACATCTTTCCTAGCATCACATGCATATCATTTGAGCTGATACATCACAAGAAATTCCTTAATCCACCTAGCTCAACTCTCCATATCTATGTGTGCGCGTGTTTTGACTTCCAATAACAATTAGCCCAAGAAAAAGATTTGCGATTTGCAGAACTACCATAATAAGCATGAGAAATCCTTACCAAGCATAATTTTGGGCCCTAGCATATATAAAACGGGGTGTCCTATTGCATAGTAGGAGATTTTCATGCTATGGCACCCTAAAAATCCTACCTCCTCCTGAATGCATGATCCACACAGTTTCATAGTGCTCAAAGAGGTTGAAATATCATCAAAGCTCACCATGTTTTGCACATGCATTAAGTGTTCGCAATTGTTCTATTGCTGAAGAACCGTTCATTTTGCAACCACAAGATGAATAGGCTAAACATGTTCAACCGTAGTGGTTTGACATCACCCTATCTTTAATGGTATGAAGATCAACTTGAATGGTATGATTATGATCATCACTTTGGGAGGAGGAAATCAGGTTGTTAGTACATCATAGGAGGGAAATTTCCTCCTATTCAATTAGTAGGTAGAAGTGTCTCAAACAACTCGAACTTAAACTATTAGAGGATGATGCCGATGTGTGCAAGTGTAATGACTGATTTGAAGTGACACAAGAGCTCACACATGCTAACTTGAACCAGTACAGGTAAGCAAACTTGGGAGGCTGTAACCCCCGTTCCCGTAAATACATATTTTCTGAATATTTTTCGTATTTTGATTTTTTATAAATCCATTGCTGTTTTTAATTCGATTGGACCTCTTATTAAAATCTTTTCGAACCAAAAATTATATTTACTTCGAATGATAGTATATTCTAACTTTATTTTTCTATTTCTAAGTGATCGACTATTTATATTTTATTTTATTAATAGGTTTGCCCGTTGACACGTGCCTACGGCACGTCTTCGAAACGGTACACCTTGTTTGATCATATAAAATAGAACAAATTAATTGAAGTAGCAAACATAGAGCAAAAAACATATGATATGATTTTTTTGATTTTTTTTGAATTATTTTTAAAGTTTTTAAATTTTTAATTTTTTTTTAGTTTTTCAATTTTTAAAATTTTTAAAATTTTTATTTTCTTAATTTTTTGAATAGAAGAGGGAGGGAGAGAGAAAAAAATATAGGAGTTGTTTTGGGTGGGAGATTTGAATTTGAGTTTTGGGGGAACCTTTTGGGGGGGGGGGGGGGGGGGGAATATGTTTTGTAAGATTAGATCTGGACCTTTAATTTTTGGGAGGATTGAAGGAGAGCCACTTGATAGCTTTCTTTGTGTTTTATTATATAGATTAATTTGGATTTTAATAAACTTGTTTATCTCAAATTCTACTTTGATATGTATATCATTTTTATTATTATTGTTATCATTATAATTATTAATAGTATTACTATTGTTATTATTACAAGTATTATTTTTGTTAGTATTATTATTTGCAATATCATTATTTTTATTGTTAATATTATTATTATTATAACTATTGTTATTGTTATTATTATTGTTATTTTTATTAGTGTTATTGTTATTACTGCTATTATTAGTTTTGATTGTTCATGATTTAATGTATATATATATGTATGTATGTATGTATGTATGTATGTTTTATAAAGCTCATTCTATTTAATTATCTCCTATTGGATTCTAAACCCAAAACCCAAATCCTACAACTCTTATTGGATCCTATTCATACCCAATAACCCTATACTATTTAAACCCCTCCTAATAACCCCCTAACCCTAATCCCTACTGTGCTAACCCTAACCTTAAGAATCCCCAGCTGCCAATCCTATTGAACCCCTCCTTCTTATCCACTGATTTTGTTGCAGCTAATTTTGGTATGGGAGCAAACAGAGGAATTTGTGAATTCTTGGAGGAAAACAATAAAGCAAACCTATTGACCTTCACCAACGTATTGACTTGTTTCTCGCTGTTGCCGCGAACCTGCACAAAGTTCGATACACCGAGATGGATCCCGACGACAAACCCTCCGACGCTCTTATCAGTAATCAGAAAGATTAAGAAAGAGCTTTAGGTAGAAAAAGATTAATTACCTTGTTACGGTGGGGGGTGAGGGGTATTTATAGTCGCCTTAGGGACCCGTTTCGAGATAATGACAAATCTCTACTTCCCGATGTTGATGGATAAGCAAAGGAGTTTAAACTCGTTTCATGATAAGAACTGGTTAAAACCGTCTCTTAGGGATAATCACGAATTTGAATTACTCTTTATCCTTCTGAATTGGTTTGTAACGGGTTGGTACCCGTATCCAATAGAACAGATCCGTTTATGGGTTATTGGGCTTTGAAGAAGAAACCAAGTTCCCATTTCAGACCCGTTTGTAGATGAAATTCCTGTTTTACCCCTAAGAGCTTTAGGGTTCGTGCCCGATTTGAACAGTCCCGATTTAATCCTATTTTTTGCCATATCATGAGCCCCCACTCCTAAAGACAGTTTTACAGCCTTTAGAGAGTAGTTTTACTGTTTCAATGGCGTATAGGACTTTATCGGAGTTCTTAAGGGAGTTTGGATCTTGCTCGAGGTGTAACGGTGTTTTTTTGAGCTAGCAAAATGCCCAAAAGTATTTTTAGATTTTTCTGGATTTTTGTGATTTTTCCAGATTTTTAAACTATTTTCCGAATAATTCATTTAATTTTGCGAAGTAACAATCTAGTTTCAAAAAGCACCAATTAATTATTCTAATCAATAATTATTTTTCCAGGAGCTCAAAATATTTTCCCGAATTTAAAATTAGTTTTTAGAATTTTTAATTAATTTTTTAAATTTTTTAAATTTTTTAATTATTTTCGCAATTTTTTAAATAATTAATTCGAATTAATAAATAAAAAAAGGATTAATCAGCTATTATCGACGTGGCGAGATCTGGAGCGTCCATCGGAGCTCTGGCACGATTTCCTGTGCAATCAAACAATAGATCCGCTGCCTGATGACGTGGCGCAATCTGAGCACTTCGATCACGAGCACGCATCGGAAGGCAAGCATTTTTCCGCCATTGGGGGTAGGTGGCAAGAGCGCTCGGCACCCATTGCCGAAGTCCAGGAGAGCGACACGTGGCGTGTTGACCGTTGACCAGTCAACACATTTTCTCGCATTTGGACGTCGGTGGCAAGAGTGCTCAGCACACGTTGCCGAAATACAGGAGAGCGACACATCGCGTGTTGACCGTTGACTGGTCGATGCATTTGGACGTTGGTGGCAAGAGTGCTCGGCACAGGTTGCCGAACTCCAGGAGAATTTTTTCTCGCATTTTGACATTGGTGGCAAGAGCGCTCGGCGAGAGGTGCCGAGGACCAGGGAGGCTTTGGCGCAGCTGTATTGTAACCGACGTTCCCAATGCTATGGAGGTCAGATTGGGGCGGTGACCCCTTGTTTCGAAGCTATCTTAAAGATCTACAAGTTCTCTACAGAAATGAGTTGGAGAATCATCCTTCCTCAAGGTCAAGATAGTCCCACAACATCTGCGCTTCACGAAGTTGAGAAGAGCTTTGCACGACTCTAGGGGAGGTCCGTTCTTGGAAGCCAGTTTAGAGAGCATCTCTAGACGAGTTAGGCTCTGAATTCTTTAAAAAGAAGGCCGCTCGGGAGGCGAGTTTGAGGAGCAACTCTGGGGGAGAGTTGAGCTCCAAACTCGATGAGAAGAAGGCCGCTTAGGAGGTGAGCGGGAGGAGCATAGTCAGGCTCTAGGAGATAGCCGTTTGGGAGACAAATTTGAGGAGCAACTCTAGGGGAGAGTTAAGCTCCGAACTCGTTGAGAATAAGGCCGCTCGGGAGACGAGTGGAGCGAAGAGTTCGGCTCTAGGAGATAGCCGTTTGGGAGACAAGTTTGAGGAGCAACTCTATAAGAGAGTTGTGCTCTGAACTTGTTGAGGAGAGGTCCGCTCTGGAGGCGAGCAGAGCGAAGAACCTCACTAGGCACTAGGAGAGCCATTTAGGAGACAAGTTTGAAGAGCAACTCTAGGAGAGAGTTGTGCTCCGAACTCGTTGAGAAAAGGTCCGCTCTGGAGGCGAGCGGAGCGAAAAGCATCACTAGGCTCTAGGAGAGAGCCGTTTAGGAGACAAGTTTGAGGAGCAACTCTAGAGGAGAGTTGTGCTCCGAACTCGTTGAGAAAAGGTCCGCTCTGGAGTCGAGCGGAGCGAAGAGCATCACTAAGCCCTAGGAGAGCCATTTGGGAGATAAGTTCGAGAACTCTAGGAGAGAGTTTTAGCTTTGAACTCGTTAAGAAAAGGTCCGCTCGGGAGGCGAGCGGAGCGAAGAGCTTCACCAGGCCCTAGAAGAGCCGTTTGGGAGTCAAGTTCGAGAACTCTGTGAGAGTTTTAACTCTAAACTCATTAACAAGATGTCCGCTCGAGAGGCGAGCGGAGCGAAGAGCTTCACCGGGCTCTAGGAGAGAGCCGTTCGGGAGATAAATTTGAGGAACTCTAGGGGACAGTTGAGCTCCGAACTCGTTGAGAAGAGGTCCACTCTGGACAAGCGGAGCGAAGAGCTTCACCAGGCTCAAGGAGAGAGCCATTTGGGAGACGAGTTTAAGGAGCAACTCTAGGGGAGTAGTTGAGCTCCGAACTCGTTGAGAAGAGAGTTTCAACAGTTGTGAGAGCAATTTTGAATGGTGAGCTACTTTGTACTCGCTCGTTCGCAAGTAGCTAAAACAGCATAGAACCAAGCATAGGACTCCTAACTTATTGTTAAGAGAGTTAACGAGTTGTATGAGCAATTCCGAATGGTGAACTGCCCCGCACTTACTTGTTTGCAAGCGGCTAAAGCAACGTCGAACTAAGTGTTGGAATCCAAACTTGTTAAGAGAGTTGACGAGTTGTAGGAGCAATTCCGAATGGGGAGCTGCCCCGCACTTGCTTGTTTGCAAGCGGCTAAAGCAACATTGAATTAAGTGTTGGACTCCAAACTTGTTGTTAAGAGAGTTGAGCTTAGTAAGTTGTGAGAGAAACCCTGTAGACAAGCTGGACTCCGAACTTACCAATTAACGGGTCGTAGATGTGACTCAGAAAGATAGAAATGAGGCAAATGCAATAATTTTTAATAGAAAAATGCGAAGTTTTATTGAAACAAACTAAGTGGCCGCTTCAATAGGGTGAGCCATTATTACATGCTTTTGGCCGTGTTACAAGCATCGGCCTTATTGAAAATTGAACCTACTTCTACGATAGGGTGAAGGCCTCTTGGGAGGAGTTTGGTTCTCCCCCATTGGACCTCCATGGATAAGGTGGAGGACGGCCCCAGGTTCGGAATCTTGGAACTCAGCGGACCTCTCGGTTCGCTTGTAGGCTCCTCGGGGTGGAAGATCAGCCTCGTCTTTTCAAACAAACTTGGCCAGGTGTCCCCGTTGTATGAGCTCTTCGATCTTTCTCTTTGAGAGCCCGACAATCATCCGTGTCGTGGCCGTGGTCCCTATGAAAGCGTCCATGTTTCTTTTCTTGCCAAGGGTATTCATTCTAGGGGGAGCGCAGAGTAGCTCTTCCTTGTCCACCTCCATAAGAACTGCTGATATACTAGCATTGAGGGGGATGAACTTCTCAAAACGAGGAGCTGGGCGGCATTGGCCATTGTCATCCCTCTGGAATTTCTGGAACCCTTCTTCGCTTGTATTCTTCTGTTTATTCCCAGAAGATGATTCCTCGATAATGTGTATGTGTGTGTGTGTGTGGGGGTGGGGGGGGGGGGGGGGGGTTGAGAGCCTCTTCCACTCGGATGTACTTCTCGTTCCTAAGCAGGAGTTTTAAGAAATCCCGAGGAGGCTTCTTGGTAAGGAACGCCTTGAGGTCGGCGTTAGTGACGTTGTGCCCGAATGCCGCCAAGGCTACTGATTGGTTGAGGGAGGCAATAGACCGGGCTTCGGCAGTGAAGCGCCGAACGTAATCTTTTAGACATTCACCTTTTCTTTGGCTGAGGGTCACCAAAGATGCACTTGTTTTCTCGGCCCGGGGCTACTCACGAAATGAGTAAGAAAGAGCCCTTCGAACTGATCGGAGAAGATGGAGGCCGAGGCGAGTCGAGAATACCATTCTCTCGAAGGCCCCTTCAGCATGGCAGGGAAGGTTTTGCAAAGGAGCGCATCTGAAGCCTGGTGGATCATCATAAGAGTTTTAAAACTCTCGATGTGGTCAGCAGGGTTCGACTCCCCGTTGTATGATTCAAAGTTAGGGGGCTTGAAGTTTTCCGAGACCAGGGCTTCCATGATGGTCTGGGAGAACGGAGGCTTGCTCGGGGGAAAATTCATTGCCTGTTGTTCCTCTTCTCTGTTAAGTCGGCCAAGGCGCCTCTCCATCTCGTGGAGACGGCGGTAGACCGAGTCTTTCCTTTGGTCATATCGACGAGCCCCGAGACTCTTAACCATGCGGAAGGGGACTAAGAGTGCGGTGGTGATGGCTTGGGGTAGGTTGAGGACTGGGTGCCCGTTGCTCGTGGTTAGGAGCGACAATGAGGGCCCGCAGAACGGCTTCTTGAAAATCCTGAAACTCAGTCCTTGTGACTGGTGCCCCACCAGCTTGGCGGTCCCTATGTGTGGCTTGGCTTACTGGAGTATGACTTCTGCACCGACGTCGTGGAGGGGACTCTATTCGCCTCCTCGGGGGAGGGGATCTTCTGGTCATCGGTCTGCGGGGGGTCCGGACTCTCGAGACCCCTAGTTGCTCAGGTTGATGGACTCCCTCAAGGGCTCACCATCCATTCAAGCGAGTTCGGAGGTCGACCCCCTGTTGGCGGTTGACAATCACTTGACGGAGATCCTGCTCGGGAGGGCTTTGAGAAGCCATAAAGTCAACTGAAGGATTGTGGACCGTGACATAGTCATGAAGAGGATGTTGCTTTGGATGACTCCGACGAGAGCCCCCTTGGGCAGCACCCCGAGACCCTGGAGGGGCCTGTTGAGAAGGCTATTGAGGAAAAACATCTTGAACTGGAGGAAGATGAGTGACTCTTCGGCTGGAAACTGCTGCCTTCCCCTTCTCTTTCGGATGCATAGTTTGAAACTGCTTCCGCTGATGAAGGTTGGATTGCTTTTTCGTTTCCCACATACGGTGCCAATCTGTTGCTGCTAATTTTGGTGTGAGAGCAAACAAGATAAATTTGTGAATTCTTGGAGAAAACAATAAAGCAAACCTATTGACCTTCACCAACGTGTTGACTTGTTTCTCGCTGCTGCCGCGAACCTGCACAAAGTTCGATACACCGGGATGAATCCCAGCGACGAACCCTTCGATGCTCTTATCAGTAATTAGAAAGATTAAGAAAGAGCTTTCAGTAGAAAAAGATTACTTACCTTGTTACGGTGGGAAGTGAGGGGTATTTATAGCCACCTTAGGAACCGGTTTCGAGATAAGAACAAATCTCTACCTCCCGGTGTTGATGGATAAGCTGGAGAGTTTAAACTCGTTTCATGATAAGAAGTGGTTAAAACCATCTCTTAGGGATAATCACGAATTTGAATTACTCTTTATCCTTCTGAATTGGTTTGTAACTGGTTGGTACCCGTATCTAATAGAACAGATCCGTTTGTGGGTTATTGAGCTTTGAAGAAGAGACCCAGTTCCCATTTCGAACTCGTTTGTATGTGAAATTATTGTTTTACCCCTGAAGCTTTAAGATTCGTGCCCGATTTGAACGGTCCCGATTTAATCCTATTTTTAACCATATCAGATTTGATCCCGAAACCCAAGCCTCGCCTCTTCCCGCTCGAGCCCTGAGCACCACCTCCACCCTACACCTCTGCGAACCCATCCCTTCCTCTAGCATGTCATCCCGAAGCCCCCCTGTTCATCTTCTCCATCCTGTCTCCCCCGACCTCCCGATCTCTCTTTCCCAAACCACCACCACCACCACCTATGTTCACCGTCCCGTCCTTATTCACCTTTCGCCTCTTCATCTCATCGCCGCCTTTGATCTCAGCCTCGTCACCGCCTCATCGTCTCCCCATCACCCTCGTCTTCATCCCCCCATCCCGCACTCATCGCTCCATCTCACCGAGCCGGTCACCACATTGAGCTGCCTCACCCCTGCCTCGTCCTCTTCCCCTGTGAGACTCCTGCCACCTTCGCAGCCCCGAGAACTCATCGCCGCAGTTCATCACCACCAACCGCCATAGCCGCTCATCTTCCTCCTCTCTTCTCTGCCAAAACTGAGCCCCTGTTCTCCGTCGTCAACCGCAGCCACCCGGTCTTCCTCTCATTGTCGTCGCACCACCCATCCCCATCACCCACCTCATCGTCTTCCTCATCCTCGCTCTCATCAACCCATCACTGCGTCAACCACCAAACCCATTGCCCTCGCCCTGGTGCTTCATCCTCGTCGTCATCCCCTGAACCGAAGCCCATCATCGTTGCCTTCTCTGCCCCCATCGCCACCTCACTGCTCTCCTACCCTCGTCGACTCCCGCCATGGTTGTCCTCCCATTGAACCCCCGCTTCCCTCCTCTGTTCTTCCCTATAGCAGAGCACCATCGCCTCCGAAGTCGACGTCGCCTTCCCAGTCGCGACCGCTGCTGCCACCGCGAACCAGTAGCCTGGGTCCCGCCATCTGGCCGAGCCCACAGTCACCACCCAAGTCCCAATTTGTGATCACTTTGAATGTGGACCGTCTGATCTACATCTTAATCATCACCATCAAGGTGAATCTCAGCCACCCGATCTCTCGATCGTCGCCATCATCAGATCTCACCAACAGCCAGATCAGAGTCGTCTGTTGATCTAATCTTGATCTCTCTAATATGGGCCTCCCGATCTCTTCGTGATTCGGATCATCTTGATCATCTTGATCATCACCATTATAGCATTCGGGGCCGTCCGATCTCATCAGCATCAGCATCATCAGACGCTCCTGGACCGTCCGAGCTGATCAAGATTCAGATCTCCATCATCTGGATCAGATCAGATCTGAGCCGTCGATCTTCCTTGATCATGATCGCCATCAAGATCTGCGCCGATCCGATCCATCCGATCTCGATCGTCGATCAACGCCCTCATCCAATCAAGACAAGTATCTTCTTGTACAAATTCGTTGTTCTAGTACAAACTTTTATTTGAAAATACTGCAAGTAGATCGTAGTTGTGACTTCCCTTTGGCTTATCGTTGATGATCTCATTTTACTCCTTATCAATTCCATGATCATAAGAGTCACCTTTCGTTGATACATATTCGTTTCACAACTAGTTGGATCCATTTTATCTCCTTATTACTTGAAAACATGAAACTAAGAACCACATTGACTTGTAGAAGCATGTTGTATGATGTATGTGTTGATTTTACTTCTTTTGAGTTGGGAAATAAATGTGACTTTTGATTTGATATCTATTACACCTTGATTTGAATTACACATTAATTTAGACTCATATTAGTTGCTAATCATATCACTTTATGTACAAAAAAAACAACTATGTTGTTGTTCCTGTTTTTAATTGCTGTTTCGACCCTGATAACCTCAGAATCTGAACTTGAGTTCTAAACATGAAATGTAGCCCCAGATGTCTAGTTTACTACCCTTTTGACGGAATTGAATTCCGAGTTATAGTTTGTGATTTATTGCAGTTTTACTGCTGCTGTGTCGTAAAATTCCAGATTCATTAATTTGCTGCATGCCTGCATCACTTTGATTTACAATTAAATTAACCATGCCGTCTGTAAGATAATGACTTAAAATTTTGCATACTGATACTAGACACACTAGAGGACGTTTCCTAATATTTCTGGAATTAATTAATGAAGTTTCAGACCTGTTTCAAGTTTATAAACACAATTTTAGACGTTCTAGCTGAACACGAATCCTGTGTAGTTTGCTGTTTTGACACCTGATGCAACAATTTTTATGTATCTTCTTTATATGCGCTGGATTTGGCAGAATCTAATTTCTAGATTTTCTGACAGATCCCGATTTGCATTTCTGTAGCAACGGGAATCACAGTTTTGTTGCAGCAACGTCATGCTGTCCAGAATTGGAATTCTCGTAGTTCTTGATAATTTTAATTTGTTTTGACCCTCGAATATGTCTTCTATCTTAAACTTATTCCCTGTCCTTGATCATGTTTACTTACCCTGTTTTGCACGCTTTCATACTTGTCCTGATAATAATAATAAATAACAAGTCGGAATTTAAGGAAAAACCATAATAGTGGACAATATAGGTAAGTATACTGAGAAGAGGGCCCGTGTTTTCCACTTGATACTTGTTTCATGAACCACTTATATTATTATTCGATTCATGAACTAGTTACTATTGATTCATGAATTAGTATATTATTATTCAATTCATGGACTGGTTATATTAATACTTGATTCATGTACTAGTATATTATTATTTGATCTATGACTTGTCATGTTATTACTTGACTCATGAACTAGTTATATGATTACCCAATTCATGAACATGTTTGCTTGATACTTGATACCTGAGTGCACCACCCTATAAAATCCACCACTTGGCCTAAACATAACTGCTTGTATGTAGCAACCATGTGATAAATAGATGGAACGCATGAAGTGCTACCTAGATAGAATTAAACAATAGACTTAAGAATAACTTGTCACTTGTACACACTTGATACCCTACTTGCTACTTGTTACTTGACACTTGTACGTGATACTTGTTACTTGATGCTTGATACAACTACATGCTCACTTATTACCTGTTCTTGCCACTTGTATTTGTTACCCGATCATGTTACTTGATTTGTTTTACTTGCTAGCTAGTCCCTCGGACTTCACTACTTGTTGCATCCTTGTCAATCATATTGTATATCCTTGATTCCAAATCTTGTTTCATATTTTCTTGCACTTATTTTCATACCCTTGCTTGTACTACTTGCGGCCCTAACTTGCACTAAGGGTGTTTGTCTTTGTTTTTCCATTTTCTTCTGCATGATAAATACAGATTTTGAAGACGAGTTGTCTGCTAGAGTTGGTGAGCAAGCCTTCTAGGCTTCGCTTGGGAAAGCTTGCTTCAGTTAATTGTATTTGAGTAATTTAATTCTTGTTGCTATTTAAAACTTGTAACGGGCTTGTAGTCCCGAAGTTTTTACTTTTGATCCAGATCTTGAGATTATTTGGGATATTTGTATTTGTTTTAAATCTCTGAAGCACGGATACTTCACGGAGGATGCCGTCCCCGTATCCTGTACGTATCCGATACTCGTGTCCCCATATCTTGTACATCCCCGTATCCTGCATTTTTTTATTATCCAACTATTTGATATGGCTGAAACTTGTCCCACTATTTGATTTGTCTACTTATGTTATATTGCTTATGAACTTGCTTTGTTTACTTATGTTATTGCTTATGCTCAGGAATAATTATTATAGCCTTTATGGATTAACTTATTTATGTTTAATGAAAGATATTTACCATTTCCATATTAACGAAAAGATTATTTAGTTGTGTAATTATTCATATCCCTGCCTTATCCCGTATCCTACTTTTTTGAAAATTGTCGTATCTCCCATACTCGTATCCCCGTACGCGTATCGCCGTATCCGTATCGGTGCTTCATAGTTTCAAATGTTTTCTGTTGATTAATAAATTATTCATACATGCGTGGTTGAATATATTTTGCTATATTTCTTGTTATGATGCTGAGTCGATTCTACAGCTTATGAATGATGAAAATCATTCGCTGGGCTTTGTTTCGCACTCGTATTCCGTATTCCTTTTGGGAAGCGAGGCGTGATAGAGGCCCTAGGATTAACTTTAGACCTGCAACATTTTTTTATAGAACTGAGACTTTTTTTTAATTATTTTTTTTGATAGTAAAACTACAAAATTGATACTACACTACAGGCCTTTTCTTGTTTCACAAATATAAAAAACTAGATAATAAAATTTTAACCAATGGGACTCCGACAAAATACATACGCAACCCTAGAAATTTCAATTTCAAAATAAGGAGATTGCGACAATCAAAATAAGCTCAGCCATGAATTAAGCAAAAGCGTATCAAGTCATAAGTTTACCTTAGTATGTTGGAATTCATCTTTCATCTTCTCATATTCCTCGGCATCAATGTGTATTGTACTTTCACGTAGCTGCAAAAAAGATAGATAAGAATATAGCAGGGAAAATTTCCAATTTACGAACATAACAGAATAAATACCTCTGCGATTCTATTACTGAGATTCCCTACATCCAATTTAAGCATCTCAACCTCTTTGCGACAAGCATCAAGCTCAATTTCTTTCTCTTTTAAAAGGTTTCGAAGACTTTCTGCCTCTATTCTGGCCTTTTGAGCTTCCAAGCGAAATTTCTAGAAATGTTTTCAAAGAAATTCATTAATCAGAAACATATTTTCAGTTAATGCTGAACAATGTTTATCTCTAATAAACCTGTGCAAATACGAGTAATATACTCACATAAGTCACAAAAGAATGGATACAAACACCAATAATAAAACATAAATAAAACTCCAAACCTGGCATTCCTCAAAGTTGTGCTGGTTCTCAGCCCGAAGCTGCACATTGCTTTCACGGAGCAAATTAATCTCTCTTACCTGAACAGATATTATCAGTACATTAAAGAGGTCATATAAAAGAAGAAAAAGGAGGAAAAAAGTCACCATTTTTAGTGCCCAACAAAAAAGTCAACAAGTTTTCTAAGAATATGAAACCTGAAGTTGAAGAGACTTGAACTCCTCTTCGTTGAATAATTGTGTCCTTGAGTTCGTGCATTGAGAATGCAACAGTGATTGAGCATTTTCAGAGGCTTTCAATGCACTCTCGAGCTTAAAAAAAAGATAACAGAAAGAAAAAAAATCAGATCATACATTTACCCAAAATTTAAGCCAATATCGGATACTCCTAATTGAAACTACCAAAGACAACTAAAAAAATCTGAAGGATTACTAACGTTTATGTTGGTAAAATTAAAAAACATCCACTAGAAATTCAATAAAATAACAACTAATAACCAGTTTATCAAAGAAACGATAACTAAATTACCTACTAAAAAGCAGCAGCAATATAGGCTGGGGTGCATGAAGCAAACAAGAACGCCTATGGTTACAACTACATAACTTTTTTCAATGAGTGAAGGCCCTTCCATTCGGCACCGTCCGATCAATGCTCATAATATAAATGTGCAGATTCATGCAATGTAGATAGCAAATGACAATAAGACCTACAATTTCCTAAGAAGTGTTTAGATGGGAAATTCATTAAGTATTTGTTTTTCATTGTTGTGTTTAAGATTTTAGTTCCACTTCTTTAAATGAGATTAGTGGAGTGTGGACACCTGTTCCGTTAAAGAAAGAATAATGAAACAAAGTGCAGTGATCATACATACAAAAGCAGTCAACCAGAATTCACCCCCAGATAAAAAGAAAATACAACTTGAAGCAAACATATTACTTCACAACGCAGAACAATCGGTTATAGTTAGGTAATTTTCATTTTGCATTATGCTTTACCAATTTTTAATTAGGAAATTTGGCATACATCCTTTCATTTACATGAATATTACATATTTCTCTGTATCTTTTGCATACTTGCTTATGTATCTTAGCGTTTTTGGACAATTCTGCAGATATACTCTTGTTTCAGTCAACATTCAAGTATAGAGTGAATTTTACAGGGATAAACATGTATACCTTTCATTATTCTAATGCTAAGAAAATATTATCATAAATAAATCATTTTGGTCACACATGTAGAAGATATCTTTATACTGCATAGTTAATAATCAGGGGCACATTATATATATAACACTACAAGGAGTGATTACAAATGATCTAATGAATTAATTGTTCTAAAACTATTAAAAGAAATTGAAAATACTTCCAATAATTAGGATTAGTTTAAAGTTATTTTTAGGTAGTTACTAACCCTGAGAAGTATATATATGGAAAATTACCTCTAGACAAAGAAATCTGGAAACATAAAAAAGGCAAGGAGAAATATAAAATTTCATTAAAACAAGGGAATATATGCAAAAATCTCTGTTATAAATTCAACAAATAGCTTTGCAGTTTTTTCTTCCCAAGGCCTTCCTTCCCATGCACCATTCTCTGCCCTAATATTGCCTAGAGCACGGATAGGTGCAAATATTTGAAGGAAGCTCAAAGATTTATGTGAAAAATCCAACAATATCAAATACAACTCGAGAGACGATTACAAAGATCTCAGATCACTCGCGAGGAGGCTCTTCAATCTTTGATAGTAACACACTGAATCACTCCCAATCCAATCCAGTAGCACACCTGACAAAAACATTAGAAACCCTAATTTCTATGGGTCGCAAAAAATCTGACCAAGTTGTTAACCATTGTCCTTTGTTTCAGCCGACAACCCTCACTCAGTCTACTAATGCTGATCCTCATGGTGATAAGATGACTAATCTGAGATCAGACAACTCTTGTCCTTGAAAACGTCAAATAGATCATCCACAGTTATATACTTCCTTATGAATGCATCTTCTTTACACCACTTTAAAACTTCTCTCTTCAAGTTAAACAAAATACAATACATCAGAAAACAGTCAAAACAATAAATACCTGTGCTTGAAGCCGCAACTTTTCTTGTTTTAGCAAATGTATCTCAGTTTCAGCCTGAAGAGAAAAACAGCAATTCAAATTCATATCTAGTTATGCAATAATCAATCTGACTGAAACAAGGGCTTAATTTATATAACTTACTATTTCTTTTGAACGGCGAATATTGTTGATTACGTTCTGCAAACCATTTTCGGGTTGTGAATCTTTACTCTGAGAGGAATAGACAGAGGAACTATGTTCCTTATCAGCCAACCTAATATACAGAGCCTCCAATTGAGTATGCAGTATTTTGTTCTGCAAGTTCCAATGTGTTAATAAAGCATTTAGCACCAAGAAATAAGTGTATAGACACAACTGAGATACAGTCAATCAAGTTCCACTGCATGTTAATAATGCATATCCAGTGGAGTATGTGTGAGCCAGCATGACAAAGACCAATGCTTAATATATAAAACTGATGCTAGAATCTTTGAATTAAAAAAAAAGGCTACTGTGAAACTGAAAAGTTAACATACCTTATCTGCAGTAAATAGACAATAAAACAAAAACATTTAAGCATGATCATCATTCAAATATAAATTAAAGGAAACATTTCACTCATAAATAAAAAATTATGACTTGATAGCCAAAGCTATACAGCAGACAACAGACAGTAGTATAGTAAATCAATCAAGACAACCGGAGGAAAACGTTAGCGTTCTAAGATGTACAACAGAACAATTAATATATACATCCAAACACTGAAGATTGCTCGAGGATTATCAGTAAAATGCATATAGCAACAGCACATGACAAAAGTAACCAAGCTAGTTTTGTTACCATAGAACATAATACATGCAAAAAAATACATATAACTATGAAAATTAATTGAACATGGTACCTGCTATAGCTAATGCAATGCAACTTCAGTTAAATACTGACCTGTTCATTTACTTCATTATACTTCCTTTCAGCTTCACTTCTTAATTCCTGCATCTCCGTCATCTCTTTTTCCCACGATTGCTTTAAGAGATCCTGAAAGTTACAATTTTGTTTCAATTAGGAATTCAGATGGGCAGTTGGATAAAAGGAATGTGTGTGTGTGGGGGGGCAGGGTGGGTGGGTGAGGGAGGTCTTCAAGAGAGCTCAGCTCTCCCTAAGGTGGGAGCTCGCCAAGGTGGGGCCATCATATGGACTATCCATACCGTTCTTCTTGTTCTAAATACCAAACAGACTAAACATGTGAGATCAAGTCATCTGAACTTCCTTCCATGGTTTTAAATCTCGGATTTCAGACTCGTCTCGGCAAGGGGTGTTTCGTTTCGGATTGGAGATCTAGAGGAAATGTGATAATATCGGATATTCATTTTCTATACTCAATAAATATATTTTTTTGTTACTAAATAAGATATTATATGTCCTACATGTCATTTATCATATAAAATACTGTATAATGTAACTAATGACATGAATCAATTACAGTAGATCTTCGTATAATTTAACAAAAAATATAGAAGTGAATGAAATATAAGTATATAACTAAACTGAATTTGCATTGATTAGAAAAAAATGTATTAGTTAATAAACTTACTTGACTTTGCATGTACACAAACAATAGCGATACGAAATCCTCACATTATTTTAGCTTAAGGTCCTATATTGAAAGACATATATGCAGTATAACAAAAAACTTTAATATATTCATAACATTTGTCTATTTCGATTGATATTTCGCCAATTTCGGCAATATGTCGGCCGATATTTCGGTAATTTCAGCTGAAATCTACACATTTCGGTCCAAAACGATGTAGAGTATAAAATATATGATTTCGTATCGGCAAGCTAGCCGAAACGAAATTTCGGCTGTATCGGAGAAAATTTAAAACAGCGCTTCCTTCGCCCTTGCATCATATAGTTGTTAAAAATAAAGATGTTCCAGCCACACCATTTCTTAAAGGCTCAAGTATATGGACAACAGATTTCAAATGACTTATATAAAGATGGTCCGCATTCTTAGACTATCTTAAGCATGTATAACTAAATGAGTGATTAGGATTGCTCCTCGGATGTCAATGAAAGTGAATGATATACACACTGTGATGCACGGGTACTCTAAAAGCCCTCCCGTACCAGTATCGGGTGCGTATCGGGTGCGGATACGCACGGGTACGCTCCGGATACGAACCCGATACGTATCCAGAGCTTTTTTATTTTAAAAACGAAAAAATTCAGGATACGGGTCTGGGTACGCCCGTTTAGGGAATATATATATATATATATATATATATATATATATATATATATATATATATATATATATATATATAAACAAACATCTCTGCCCCTCTCTCTCTCTCTCTCCAAACCGATCCGCCTCCCCCTCTCTCTCTTCGAACCCTAAATCCCCAAAATAATCTCCCCTCTCTCCAAAATCGATCCCGCTCTCTCCCCAAAATCGATCCCCCTCCGCCTCCTCCCGCCTCAACCTCAACCTATTACCACAGTCGCGCGCTCCGCTTCCTCGCGCCTCGACATCGACGACCTCCACGACCTCAACCTCGACGAGAACCACGCTCTCTCTCCTCCTCTCGACGAGAAACACTCTCGCTCCTCTCAGCGACCTCCACGGCCTCGACCTCGACGACGACCACGACCTACTGTCAGCATCAAATCTCACAGTCGCGTGCCTCCTCCAAGGTTCGATTTTGTTCTTCACTTTTCAGTTCTTCTCTCTACAAATTAGTTGAAAATAAATGAGCTTGAGAAATATGAAAATAGATTGAGAAACCAAGGAATAATCTAGTGAAATATATGTCACCAACCTTATTTACTTTTCAATTGTCATCTGCAAATGAATATTTATTTGCATGGGCAGTGCTTCTATATTAATTTTGGTTTTTTTTCTATATAAAATTCAGTTAGAGCCAGATGATGCATTCTTCAGTTCGGGTCTATTGATGTCTATTTGCTTAAATTTGGCCCCTATGGTTGCTTCACTACACTGGCTGTTCCCAGTGCTTTCCTTGATTTACTATAAATCACCAACAATTTAGTTGTCTGCTTGAGAAATTTATTGAACCATGTTTCTTTTTGCATGGTCTAAAGAATATCTAGAATTGGATTTTTATCCAATGTGAGCATTAGAGAGATTAACTACAGGTATGGCTAACTAGTATGAAAATAAATTTATTGAACCATGTCTGCTTGAGAAGTATGAAAATAAATTAGATGTTAGCTATGTTATTGTTTTCACTTTTCACTGTTAGCTATATTGAGCTATATTGGCTCACTGTTAGCTATATTGTTGGTTTATGACTTCATTTTAATTGTTAGTTTTTAGTTATAAATTGTAGTACTTGTTTATTTTCATTATAGAGTTTCTTTGAGAATGACTTCTACGGGTGCGAGTAATACACCTCCTAATGAGGAAGTTCCCAACAACCCTCTATGGAAATATGTCACAAAGTTAATAAAGGAGCCGGGTGGTGGTGGAAATGTGAGGTGGGAATGTAGTTTTTGCAAGAAGAGTTATAGTAGTTCTTGCACAAGAGTTAGAGGTCATTTGTTAAAGATACAAGGGCATAGAATCGGTGTACGTAATAAGATTAAGATGAATAAGCTTGTTGAAATGCAAAATGCGGACGAACAATCAAAGATTAAAATAGCTCAAAGAGCTCCAAAGAGAGTACCATTGCCCCTGTCATCTTCTAGTGGTTCGGTGAGTGCCTCGAGTATGTTTGTTAGCAGTAACTTAGATTTGAAGAGGAGAAAAACAAATATTAGTGGCCCAAGTAGTGCAATCGGAAAGGCTTTTAACAATGTGGCGCGAGGTCAATTGCATGGAAAAATTGCACGAATGTTTTACACGGGAGGGTTACTGTTTAACCTAGCAAGGAATCCATACTATGCGAGTTCATACACTTTTGCTGCCAACAATGCACTTGGGGGTTATATTCCACCGGGGTACAATATGTTGAGAACAACTCTCTTACAAATATAGAAGGCAAATGTTGAGAGGTTGCAACCGATTAGAGACACGTGGAAGGAGAAAGGAGTGAGCATTGTTAGTAATGGGTGGGGTGACTCACAAAGGAGGCCACTTATTAATTTAATCGCCATCACGGAAGGAGGTCCTATGTTTTTTAAAGGCGGTAGATTGTTCGGGAGAGGTGAAAGATAAATTCTTCATTGCAAATTTGTTGAAGGAGGCCATTATTGGGGTTGGGCATGAGAAAGTTGTTCAGGTTATTACGGATAATGCGGCAACTTGCAAGGCGGCGGGACAAATAATCGAAAGTCAATTTCCTACATTTTTTGGACTCCTTGTGTGGTGCACACCCTTAATCTTGCATTGAAGGGTATTTGTGCCGCAAAGAATGTTGAGTCCAATCAAATTGTATATGATGAATGTGGGTGGATATTGGACATTGCGGGGGATGCGATACAAATAAAAAAAATCATATTGAATCATTCAATGAGGCTAGCCATTTACAATGTGTTTGTTTCCTTGAAGTTGCTTTCGGTGACGGAGACTCGCTTTGCTAGTGTCATTATCATGCTTAAACGGTTTAAGCTCTTGAAACAAGGCCTTGTATCCCTGATAACTAGTGACGAATGGACTTCGTATCTTGACGATGATGTGGGGAGAGCAAGGTTTGTGAGAGAGAAGGTGTTGAGTGAAGAGTGGTGGGAATCCGTCGACTACATACTTTCTTTCACATTCCCATATATGATATGATTCGAGTATGTGACACGGATAGCCGTCTCCCCATTTAGTTTATGATATGTGGGATACAATGATTGAGAAAGTGAAGGAATCGATTTACAAACACGAAGGAAAACAAGTTGATGAGTCATCTAGCTTCTATGATGTGGTGCATACAATTCTTGTCGATCGTTGGACAAAAAACAACACTCCACTTTATTGCTTGGCGCATGCCTTGAATCCAATGTAAAATTTAGTTTCATTAACTACATAAACGTATTACATACTTTTTTGTTTCATTCTACGAGTAATATTTTTTTCCCTATTGAAGGTATTATAGCGAAGAATGGCTTAATAAGGATCCAAGAAGAGTTCCTCCACATAAAGATCGTGAGATCTATATGGAAAGAATAAAGTGTCTTAAAAGACACTTTCCCGATGCAACCGGTCGGTCAAAAGTGAATGTGGAGTATGCCCACTTCTCGGCAAAAACGGGTGCATTTAAGGATATTTAAGTGCAATTACATAAAGCTAAGGGGGTTAAATGTAAAAGATAGGGAACACCTAAGCTTTCTACACTTTTCCACACTCCTCTCCTTCTCACTTTTTCTTTCTTTCTGCAAACAGCCGGCAGCAACTGCAACTGCAGCATCTTTTCCTCCCTTTCTCTATATATACTACTACTTATTACTAACTACTACTGCTGTTGCCACTGTTTTCTACTATTACTGCTGCTGTCTACTGCAGTACTACTACTGCACTTCTACTACTGCATACTACTTGCTATCTTCTACTACTACTACTTACTCCTGCTGTTGTTTACTGTTACAACTACTGCTGCTATTTACTACTTCTACTCCTACTACTACCTCAACTACTACTACCTACTACTACTTCACCACTACCACTTTACTACTTCAACTACTACTACCTACTACTACTTCACCACTACCACTTCTACTACTATCACTTCTACTACTTTACTACTACTACTATTATTGGAGCAAGAAGTCAAGGAAGAATCAAGGAGCAAGGAGGAGAAGATAGCAACTTGAAGCTTACAAACAAATCAAAGTGGGTATTCTCCATTCCTTTTGTGTTCAATTTATGAATTTAATGATTGAGGGTTTGCTAGAAATTGTCGTATGTGTGTATGTGAAATAGGTTGATTACACTAAGTATATTATTTGTTATGTGGAAGAAATCATGTTTGTACTAGTAGAAAAATACATGGTAGGCGTCCTCCTCACCTTATTACTAAACTAGTTGATTTATTGTTGTATGTCAATTCTCATTAGTAGTTTAGTCGTTGTTTGATGTGGGGATTGCTAGTAGATTGAAGCATGTATGCTTAGAAGTGTTGTATGCCTAAAACTCATGTTTAGCAAAACAGAAATAAAAAGTGAACGAAGATTAAAGTAGATGAAATTGTTAAAAAGGAAACGATGTCATTACTAGAACTTGTAACACAAAGATAATTATATGAGAATGCATAATTTAATTAGGGTCTTGTTATAAAAATTTTGCAATGGAAAGTTGGCATGTAAAGTGTTTGATAAAATGTCTAAATTGTGTTGTAGTACATACACATGTGTGCAATATCCTAGTATGGAAACAATTTTAATAAGCGTGGAATGCGGTGTTAGATGAAATATGGTTATGCATGGGTATGTATATAATCAATGCATGCTTATATGCATACTTGTTGTGAAGTGTGGTGCACATTGAGTGCGCTAGTTGGTGCATGTGTGAGTCAACTCTTAGCATGATTGGAGGCTAGGTTGAACCCTAACTAAATCATGATGAGACTTGTTGAGATTCAACTAGGTTTGATTTACTTAGAACCTAGTTAGTGAATTAAGTTAAATTGGTTATGTAAACTTGCTGAAGGATAAAAGTGAAAAACTAGGAGCACAGTTTAATTAACTTAGAAAATAGAAATCGTGATAATAAAGCGATTAGAATCGGGTAAGTTGGTAAATTAAGAAATTAATTTAGGATGATTGGTAAGGACAGACACTAGTTGGGCGTGTACTCACCTGTCAAGGGGACACGTGCGGCGGCGTCTCGTCTGGGACACGAGCGGCGTGATCTCGACTGTTAATTTCTAGAATTTAGTGATAAGAACGCGATGCAGACGTAAGTCACAAGTCCTGTCAGAACTTAGGAGATGAACTCTTAAGTTTCTGTCTATGTTCTGGGTTATCAATACGAACAAGAAGCAAAGTGTAACTTAAGTCTCTGAGCGGGATAGGGGTGGTCCTATCGATTCGCCTTATGTTCAGGATAACTTTGGTAGGAGCAGGAGTGAAGAAGGACCATGATTCCGGCAGAACTGATGATCACCGGCCTGACCGAGAGTGGAGAGGGACCACGATCCTGTCGGAGTGGAGAAGGACCATGATCTGAATGAACAGGGTGATCACTGTCGTTCAGAGGAGAAGGACCACGATCCGACTGCAGGAGCGAAAATGGACCGCATGTGCTGCAGACTCTACCAGTCACTAGATGAATATCAAAAACAGGAAAGAGTACAAGAGTATGATGCATGGCGAGGGATTGAACCCTATCATCTGGAGAATACGAACTCGGTTTGGGGAGTATGTAATATGGGATGCATACGTTTCCAAATTAAGTTTGCATTAGATTAAGAACATGATGTGCATATGAGTTGTGCATTAAAATCTAAATCATGACATACACCGACATTTATGTTTGTATGACTTTCACGTTTCTTTTCTTCAGCATCAAATATTGATTGTTAAGGATTTTGGAGATTTCGGGTTTCATCCGCATTGCGTCAGTTGTATTCAACTGACGTGCCCGCGGTTTGCTAATTGCAGGATGCTGATCGTGGAGCAGGGGACTCGAGCTGCGGAAAGCATCCAAGTGTAGGATATAGCTTCCTTGTGCAATGTAAGTTTCTAATTTCCTGTAATTTTCTATGTTGTGTACGCATTGAAGTAAAGATTCTGGGTAAGTGTCGCGATCTCCCAGTGTGTGGAACTCGGGATGCTACAAGTGGAACACCCCATGGATGATCCACCATGTCTGCTTTGATTTCTCTGCATAATATGTATGCCAATAAAATATCAAATGGTCTGGAGATCCTTTATCAATGTTTTTAAGTCGTTGTAAAACCAACAAATTTGCAATAACATAACAAATTGGCATCAAGTGATAGATGTGTAAGAAGCTTCCAGCAACTTGAATTTTCCGTACACATGCCTCATATTAAATAAGAAACATGATGAACAGTGTCGACCGTCCATAGAGTATCTGCATGAGTATAACCACTCCATATGAGGGAATTCTCCTATAAGTATGAACTTCCCTTTGCTCTTTAAAATATGCAAACGCTCTAATGTTTATATTATGTAAGCTTCATAACTAGAATTTTGAATATCATATTATCATGACAAGGAATACAGCTATAAAGTGGAAGGTTAATAAGATATATGTTAAACCTAAACTTTGACAATTTGTTTTCATTTTGCTGAAATATTTTGATTTGTTCTCTTATAATCATAAAACACATGGTGTCTTTTACTCGAGTAAATAGTAGAAATGGTGTTGACTGTACTAAATATCTTGGATGAAAATAACGTTGTATCAGCTAATACAGTATATAAAATCTTGATAAACATTAATCATACTGTAATAAAACAAATAACAAAATTATCAAATACGTATGAAGATAGAAAATCAAAAGCTCCATCGGGTACTGGGGTACTGTCATTTATTGACTCAATGTATAGTAATACCAAACGGAATAATGTGATTACATTAATAAAAGAGGAGGGGGGGGGGGGGGGGGGGGGGGGGGGGGGGGGGGGGGGGGTTGACATTGTTTCCAAGCAAATGTACAGCACATACTAATGGGAAAACTTCGCCCATCAATCTTACATCTATCTCCGTAAGTATGCCAAAATTATAATTTAGAAGCACAAGACATGTTCGTATACTTCTGAACTCAGATACCATTAAAGTTAAATTTCATCATACTATCTAAAGTTATTAGCATGTACTAAAGTCTTCAGAGTGTAAATCCCAAACATAAGATATATGCAGATATTGGGTATAACCAAGACTAAATTGTAACCACTGATGTCAGAAAAGAAATCTGTAATAATAGACAGACAGTCCATGGAAAAGCTAAACATCCAAGAAGCAAACCTTCAATATGTTATTGTAAGCTTCATCAAACATTGTAAAGTGGCATAGAAGGGATAATTCATGATTCAATTCGCTCAAAATATTGAAGTAAGAGATTCTCTTTTTGAAGTAAATGATTCGGCAAGTTAATGACCCACAAGAATATTTTGTATTCCATAGATCACAATTGCACATGGATGCCAGGGTCTAAAGAGCAAGTGTGAACAAAAATATAGACTGCAACTAACCATTTTAAAGATGCAGTGATTGACAATAAGCAAGAAAAAAGAAAAGGGAATGCGGAGAAATTACTTACATTTTCAGACTTCTGTGACTCGGAAAGTTCCCTCAACTTGGCTACTTCTGATTGCAATACAGACAACTCTTTAGAAGTAGTCGACAATTCTTGGATTGTCTCAGATTGAAGAATAACCTGCAAACAATTGAAAAAGTATGAGGATAACCTAAAAAGAATAACAAATAATCCAAAAATTTTATCAATTAAATAATAATTTATGATCCCCAAAGAGAAAAATAGATATAAAATACTACTCAGAAATTTGACAAGCGTACACCCCACTGAAAATGAGACGCTATCACTAAGCCAGTCAGATGAACAGAACATACTGAAAAACAAACAACTTAGGAAATTAGCTCATACCATGTAGTGTAAGAACTAGCCTACTAGGTAAACGCCGCGAAGTGCAATTGACCAATTAGTAACTAATGACCAACAAAGGCGAAATAGAAATCATATAGAATAAGTAATAAGTAAGATAATTTAATTTAAACAATATCCAAATTCTCATTATCGAGATGCATAACAGTCTGCCTGAATCTTTTGAAGGAATATCAGGAAATAACAAGTCAGGGACTCACTGTAAGTCTGTAACTGATTTTGGTAACAACTTCAAAAGCATTTTTAATAACAGTTCACTCCAAATTTCGGCTTTTTCACATTCGACCGTCAAAACTTTCAGGTTTTTGCAAACTAAGAAAATGTTGGACACTTCACCCTAATTGAGTAATTCTAGTTGAGTAAGAACCTAACGAGACATGTCATCGACTCATTTCACCAAAATACCCTTGAAAATGGACGTTTGGAGCCACATAGACCTTCACTTTAATCAGCCAACAACTTTAATCAGCCAACACAAACATAGACAACATCATAGTCCCAGAAGAAGAAAAAAATTGGCAGTAGCATATTAATACTATGACTTATAGACCATGCATAGGATCAATGAGATTGGTTTTTAGTGTTGAAAAGTGTGGTTTAAATAGATTAAAAGGAGAAAAAACTGCTTGACACAGTGTGTAATTTTACACATGAACAAACACAGAATATTACTAATGGGACCCAAATGAGGGCGTGTGGGCATGCGTACAGAAGCATGACCGTGAACCAATATATGGTTTCAAAGTTTAAACAAGAACAGTTTGCGTAATAGTAGAAACAATTGGGAAAAGAGAACCTGTCTCTCATAGTTATCCTGGGCAGTTCTCCAACGTTTGTACACCATATCAACATCACCTTTCAGCGAAGATACTTGGTTTTCAAGCGCCTGAATCTGTGTTCTAAACAAACAAGTGAACAGAATATTAAAATACAAGTCATCATTCACTTTTGTTTACATGACGCGATAGAAACTTGAACAGCTCACAATTTTTCAGCTATATCTTCCCTCAACTTTGAGGTCTCAACCATTGCAGAAGAAAGTAATTGCTCTTTATTTTCAATAGTTGAAGCAGCTTCCTCAGATTTCAGTTTGTAGTTGCTTTCAAGTTCACCAATCTTGTTCTGCAGAGACTGAACCTCTTCTTCTAATGTCCTCCTTAGCTTCTCTGCCTATAAAAAAATAGCCAGAAATTCAATCAAAAGAAACCAAAAGAATTTTGAATGGATATAGGCAGAAGTGAAATGTTCAATATAAAAACACTGTTTTACCTCTAACTTATACTCTTCATGTGCAGACTCCATTTGCTTCAGTGCAGTTTCATTTGTTCTGGAAATTTCTTTGTACTGTAGCAAAAAACAACAACGAATGTAACCAAAGTAGGGAAATGCAAGTGAAAAATTCCATGGTACCTGCAGCATATATTCCTTGTTCAATCGTGCTTCCTCTTTCAATCTCTCAAGCTCGTCCTTTGATTTCAACAACTCTTCAACGCCCTAGTCGAAATTGTCAGGCATATTAGGCATGCAGAAGACCAATGATGAAAAGAACGCCAATAATCGATAAATCAAAAAGGTCACCTAGAAGGTACATCTTAATCAGGTCCTATGTTTAGGTACAAAGTACAAGCTTAAGAAAATAAGAGTTCAGTTATGAAGTACTTTCCAGTACAGTGTGCAACGACAAAGTCAAGTTAGCAAAAATTCAAAAATGATTTTAAATGTCAGCAGATTAAGGTCACTGTGACATATAAGCAGTTTATGTGCATGCCACAAAATACATAAACGGTAAAACATTCTTAAGAAAAAAGATCGAATCAGGAGGATGTGTGCAGACTAAAGGAATTTAACAGCAAAAGTTAGTAAGATGATTTCAGATATCAAAATAGGACACGCTCAACATCAGGAAATAAAAGTTGTGATAGGAAAATTCACATTTACATGTTCTTGAATAAATATCAGAAACAAGACCAAATTAAACAAAACAAAAATTAGATTTTGGGGAAAACATCTTTGATAGAAAGAGATAGCAACCTATAAAAATTGCATACAATGATCCAACAAAGTCGGTGGTCCAACAAAGTTGACACCCAATGCTGCTCATTCAGCAATGAGTTCATGACAAATGTATTCAACGAGACCAAAAGTTTTCTAATTTGAAACGCTGAATTCTTATGAATAATTATCATCTTACAAAATGCCATGACTACAACATTTCATGCTTAGTTAAAATTATTACTGTTACACTATGTTTCTTACAGTGACCAAAGTTCTAAATCTCCAATATTGGAATCTTCTCAGTTAACAGTTTTGCGTATCAGATAGGAGATACGTGACGATGTCTCGGGACAGATGGAATCATATCAGGAGTTCCTGACAGAGACCGAATAGATATATGTTTGGAAAACTTAAGGAAAGATCATATGTTCTAGACGTCATCTATTTAGTAAAATATTACAATAATGCAAATATAAAATTTAAAATTTAAAACAAAATAAATGCTCACAGTATAATAAACATAAATAAACCATTACCTAAAAAAATTTAAAAAACAATTTTGACAAAACTCAACTAACTCTGGGGAAGTGGTGTGAATGTTTCCAGAGTATAACCACAACCAAGGTGCAACTCTCACGATATATATTTGAGATATTTATGAATTTAGAGGCTATCTTGCCACATTTAGGATATCTTGATATTTTTGACGCGCCCACAGACATTTACCATATATCACCATCATCCATTATTCGGAATTAAAATTCTAAGGTCGACAGAACTCCGAGACATTTTAAACCTTGGTGAATGTAATCACTAAGCCGGGGTTAGTGGGAAAGGAATTTGAAAATTAATCAATGTGACTTTCATGAGAAACTACGATAATTTTTAAATGGATGTGATTCTTATTAATTATTATGACACTCAAATGCACCCTTGGCATGCGTTTCAAACCAACAAATCAAATTTGATAGGTCTTGTATCATCAGGGTTACATGAATACATATTATATCACTTTGATACTAATTGTTCCTGCTATATTAAAAAATAATAATATATTTTATTACAAGCAGGGTAAATATTTAACGTCAATTATTTAATCATGAAGTGATTAAATGAATCATATATTATTCTCTTATTATTATCATAATTATAATCCCTACAGTTATAACGAAAGAGTAGGAGTTGTCTGATTTATGGACAACTATCAACTCATATATCAACCACACATTTAAAAGAACAATTTATATTATCCATCATAATCGGTAAGAAACAGGGGATGAGGCACAGGGACAGGAGCCAAATTGTTGGGTTAAATATGAGATGGGACCGATATTGTTGCGGGCAAATATGAAAATACCCCTTTTGGGGGGTAAATATGACATTCAAAATTTGGGGGAATATATGATAAAACCCTGAAAAAAAACATCTAAGATGTACCCTAACAATTCAAATCATAGATTTTTTTTTCCAAAAAACAGAATATGAAGATGAGTGCACAGAGGTGAAGGGAAAGAAAAATCACTTCAGAAAAATCACCTCCATACAGGGGTGAGGCACAGGGTTACACTCAAAATACTGAACGGATATCGGCATATCCATATCCGCATTCCAAAGACGAATATTGATGTAGATATGGATATGGGTCAGTAAAAAAAATCAGCGCTGTATCCGCAAATTTCAGATATGGATACAAACTGGATACGGTGTCCCCAATACTGATATGATTGGGGCATCAAAACAATATTTACATAAAATAGATGCGAACAAAATGGAAACTAAGTAGATATGACAAAAAAATTGTAAACATAAATATTAACTTTAAATATTAATCAAGAAGAGAATATATATATCAAAAGGCAAAACATATAAAAACTAACAAAAAGAATTATGTACGTGGAAGAGAGAAGAGGGAATGATGGTTTAAGTACTAAGGAAAAAAAAAAGAAAATAAAAAAAATAACGCTATATTGTAATATATGATATGGTTATAAAAGAGCTTAATGAGTAATATTTTAATCTTGAGGTATACAAAAGAGCTTAAAGATCATATATATATATATATATATATATATATATATATATATATATATATATATATATATATAGGGCAATGCTCCATTGCAAACGGGTCCCGTGAAAACTGGTATGAAAATCTATGCAGCACGGACACGGGTACGGGATACGGGTACGACACGACTCAGGTACGTGGATACGTGATTTCTCAAAAATTTAGGATACGAGTACGTTTTTGGGTACGTTGAATATAAAAATAATAAATTTAATATATATTATGTTAAAAAATAAATTTAATAAACTTAACTAATATCTAGTTTGTATTAACCCGCACTAACACTGCAGTGAACTAATTAGAACTAATCTTGTACACAGGAAGATTAAAATATCTAATTTATAACTTTTTCATTCATTGAATTAATCAAAATATCTAATTTGTATACAGGAAGATTAAAATTGAACCTGGAAAGGAAAGAGGAGGAGGCTGCGGTCGGTGGGCATCGAAGGTTGGGACTTGGGAGGGAGAGGAAGAGGCACTGCAGTTCGGGGCTTGGGAGGAGACGACCTCCTTCGGAGGTTGGGAGAGAGGATGAGGAGACAGGTCGGGGCTTGGGAGGAAACGACCTCCTTCGGAGGTTGGAAGAGAGAGGAGGAGGCACTGCAGGTCAGGGCTTGGGAGGCGATGACGGAGGCGATGGGCTTCAAAGACGATGGTGGGCTTTGGGAGAGAGAGAGAGAGAGAAGGCAGGGAGCGTGTTTCAAAGGCGACGAGGGGATCGATTTGTAAAGAGAGAGCAATTTGGGTATTAGGGTTTGAAAGAGAGCGAGAAAGAGCGAGAGAGAGCGAGAGCGATTGGATCTTAAAAGAGAGAGAAAGAGAGATATTTATATGTTTTTTGTTTTTTTTATTAAAAAAACCCAAAACTGGCGCTCCCACTCGCACCCAGCCCACACCAGAATTTTATTCTTTTTTTCTAATTTAATAAATAAGCGGATACACACCAGGTACGTATCCGGGCGTATCCGCACCCGATACGCACCCGGTTCGCATACGACACCCGTTTTTGAGTACCTATACTTCATGGATGAAAACCACTCAGTTATGTTAACACTGAAGCCGTTGTTGGTTTGCAATGGAGCATTCCATATATATATATATATAGGGAAAGCTTCGGTTGTGCACTCCTCTAGTGCACACGGCGTGTGCACTCCTCTAGTGCACACGGCGTGTGCACTAGGCCTTCGGGCGTTCATATTGACGATCCGAACCGTTCACATTGACCTACACATCTAAATTAGTCTAAATATGTAAAATCAAATCATTTGAAATTCATTAGCCCATCCATCATGTGACTATAAAAAATAATAATTTTCAGCCATACAATTTTGTAACACTTCAATGGACGAGTAAATAAATTTCAAATGATTTGATTTTACATATTTAGACTAATTTAGATGTGTAGATCAATGTGAACGGTTCGGATCGTCGATATGAATGCCCGAAGGCCTAGTGCACACGCCGTGTGCACTAGAGGTAGTGCACAACCGAAGCTTTCCATATATATATATATATATATATATATATATATATATATATATATATATATATATATATATATTAGTTTTAAAAATCAGAGCTAAGAAAGGGGGAAAAAAGGGGTCAGCACAGGGTTTAAATTGAATTTTACCCTACATATAGTGAATAAAAGTACAATGACTAAGGCCAGGAAACAAACCCAAGCACACTGAGTTGCCACCTAAGAAGATAACCAGTGGGCTATTACTTTGGATAAGTAACCTATGAACTGTAATAAATAAATTAGTCCGGATATCCGTATCCATGCAAAAAAAACCGGGATAGATCCGAATCCGTATCCTAATCCAAAATAACCTTGATTTGCTTTATGGTTTTAAGAGTTCCTTCACATTAACACCCTACAAGTGTGACCATGGTAATAATTCTTGAATGTAAAGAATATACTTATTAAAATACAAAGATTCACTGCCCATGCATGCTTTCACATTAGATGCAAGAGAAACACATGAGTCAGAAATTGTCGATATTCACTATCAGTATTGTATAGTAAAATCAAGTTGTATACCTCATTTGAAGAAACCACTGATTCTTCCTGCCTGGCGTCCAGCTTTGTGGCCTAAATAATTAGGAACCAATTAAGAACAAAAAATACGACAGAAAAATATTTATAAAAGAAACAGTTACTTGTAGCGGGTATAATTTGGACACTCAGAGAAAAATTAAACAAAAGAGAGAAACACAAAATGATAGCTAACTAAAGCACTAGTTATTTCGGACATGCAATCACATGAGATTTTTTTTAACTAAGTATAAGTGAATGGTTAATATAGTTTGGAGTTCTAAATGTGGGGCTAATATTTTACGTAAGTGGTTGAATTTAGGCAGACAGTTAATACAGTTCAAAACTTCAAATGTATGATCAGGATTCACAAGTCGATGGTTGTCCACATACACAATCCCAACACTCTGGTTATAATAGTAGAGGTAAAGACTTTGTTAGTTGATTTACAGATTCATGCCCATAAGAGAAGGTATTTTCATAAATGCAACACACCAGTCTTCCACAAAAGTAACTTAAAGAATTTTATATTTATAAAGAATCCTACATCGAAAAGCAATTTCAGGTTTGAAGAAATAAGCTACTAATACCATTGGTTTTCACTTATACTTAGGGGTGCTTTCAGAATGGATACAGAACAGATATGGCTTATACCATAACTGTATGTGCATTCCAAAGACCAATACGGATACGGAAATGGCTTCGAAATTTATTTTAAAAAATAATATCTGTATCCACAATCTTTGGAAACGGATGCAAATCAGATATGGTGTACCGAATATGGATATGAATTCGGACATCAAAACAATATTAAATAAAATGAGGCTGGAATAAAAAAAGGTGAAGGAATAGACTATGACAACAAATTCTTAATCATAGTTTTTAACTAAATCCATTAATCGAGAAGAGAATGCATAGTCAATAGACTGAACATTTAAAAGCTAACGAAAAGAAAGAGTATGCAGAAGAGAAAAGAAAGAAAGGTAGCCTAGGATTACAGAAATAAAAAGTTAAGAATGGTTGAATTTTGATATACAATATCAGTACTAAAAAGGTTCATTAGTAATATTTCAAATTTTGAATATATAAAAAATATCTATATACATAAATAAGTTTAAAAAGCCGGAACTAATAAGAAAAAAAAAGGATCAATTCAGGGGTCTAAATTAAATTTTCCACTAGAAAGAATGAGCAGAGAAATCAAATGAACAAACCACGCATTGAATCCAAGCACAAAAATGTTGCCGCCTAAGTAAGAAACCAGTGGGCTACAGCTGAACTTATGTAAAGTAGTGAACATAATATATATATTTAAAATATGTTGAATATCAGTATCTGATCCGAAAACTTGGGACAGATCCGAATCCTTAAAAAATGGTTTTGATATCAGTATCTCTTTCCGAATCAGAGCGGATCTGGATATCTATATACGAATCCGCATTCATTTCAGATACGAACCCGGATGAATATATTTGTATCCGAATGCATCCCTATTTATACCGTACAAGCTTAGTTGAGGTTTCCATCTGTGCAGTTAGATCAAAAAGTGCCATATTTCTGGTAACAAAACAGAAAACACAATGGAGAAGGGTCTGCTGGTAGAGCACATAATGATCAATGGAGTGGCAAGGGGCCATTAGATTGGATATCATCAAAAATTAAATTCTGATGATTCAATTTGAAATATCATACAAAGCGGCAGGGGGACCATGGATTGGATGTCCTGCTCACCAAGTGAGCTTTTTTAATTTCAGGGGGAATTCCCCCTCACTACAAATTCCACTTGATAATATACAGCCATAAACCATGTGCTTTATAATTTTTGTTTTTCCAGCTGGCTCTTTTGATAGTTCAAATCAGAAGCATTTTCACTACAGCAATTACCTCTTTGAATTTCCCCTGGCACCCTAAAAAACTTAATGCTAAAAGAAACAAGTAAATAGACGGCAGTATATTGCACAGAGAAATTCAACCTCTCTGTACCAAGTTCAGCCACACAGTTCTTACCTTTTTCTCGTAATAGTTAATTTTGGCCTTCAGATCTGAGCAATGAGCCTAAATAATCACCCAAGTTTTGTTAGAGAATATGACATAACAACACTACCAAGCACATAAGTCATAAAAAATGACGTCATTGACACATAAATAATATACCTCAACCACAGCAGCCCTTGACTCAGCTGAAGCAACAGCACGCCAACAATCAGACAATTCCTTCCTCATTTCATCCACTTGATGACGAGAAGTATCCACTACCATCTCCTTATCAAGTGTCAGTGTCCGAACACGGTCTCTCTCTTCTTGAAGCTCTTTCTTAGCTTCAGCCCACTCCATCTGCAAAGAAACATTTATGTGAAGATTAACAAGAATACTCGGGTTCAGCAAGATAACTCAGGGATCAGCCGAGTTAGCAACTGGATCAAATGGATCGGCACGATCCCAACCCGAGACCACCGATACGATGATTAAAATATTAAATATTTGAATTTTCTATTACTGTGGATCCTCTTCATCCCCAAGCAATGAAGATATTGTGCAATGAACATCATTTCATTTCTAGCTTATATTTATTTATTTTCCTTGTAATTAAATAAAATAAGTATTATTTAGTCTACCTATTTCTATTTTTCTAGTTTTATATTACATCAATAATTCTCTAAAACTAGTTAAAATCTAGTCTGTAATTTAAAAAAAAAAACAAATTTGCATTTAAATTGATCAATTCATTTTTCAAAATTAATTATTTTGAAAAGTAATTTAATTATAGAGACACATTAGATAATTTCTTTTGACGTTAAAAATGATCAAACCAAAAAACCCGATACACCGATCCAATACTACCCATCCGGCCGGCCGACACTGATCCTGATAAAAATATTAGGAAAATCCCGATCTCGAGTTTTAAAACATTGGTATGAATGACCAAACTTGAAGATGATACATAATGTGAAGAAAATATACAATCAATAATTTTAAGATATAAATCAAATTCTTTTTTTAAGGAGAAAGAAAACAATAGGCAAACGGGTAACAACTACAATTTTCTTTAATATTAGCCAAAAAAAATTCTCCAGTCAAAAGTCCCCACATGTCAAAGTGTAAAACAATTCAACGATATATAAATACACTAAGAATAAGCAAAAAAATATATCTTAAATAACAAATAACAAATTCATCAAATATTTATTAAAAGTTCATCAAAAAATAACAAATAACAAAAAAGAAAAGGAATAAAAAAAATTAAATTGAAGTGGTTAAATAAGGACAAGGAGGAACTCGTAAAATAATTTTAACCAGAACGTGTTCTTGAAACATAATAAAGAAAAATGATTCTTAAAATGAATACACCAAGGATAAAAATTGGGAACATTTAATTTTTAAAATGAATAAACCAAATGAGAATCTTGAAAATTGTTAGTTAAATGTCAAAGAAAGTGTTCAAGAAGTATCTATAGAGTCCAACATGAAGTGTCCTGTATGTGTCCAAGGAGTGCATGGGTTCGACAATCATACTACACTGGTACGGTTCCATGTTAAAAGCGTTTGTACTATGAAGACTGTAGAGTCGGTGTAATAAAAATATCACATTGTTGCATATGCTAAAAATGCATAATAATTAGGACATTTTCCTACTAACCAAGTAGCAGAGTTATAGAAGGCAAGCGCCCAGGCCCTTAGGCAATTTAGAATCCAGGATCCTTGCCTCGCTTGTGTATTTGACCAAGCAGTCAAATTCAATCGCACAAGGGCCAGACACCCAAAAAAGGCACTTAGGCAAGAGGTAAAGAATGTCAAAGGCATAGCCTCTTCAACTCGTCTTTATTCTTTTAGTGTCGGCTAAACCTTAGGGTTTTCAATCCTTGAGTTCAGTGTATTTGGAGGGAAAAAATTGTAATTGTGAATGAGAATATGAATATCAAATGGATATAATTTCTCAAAGAGATAAAAATTCTCCTCTCATCTCTTCGTTCTGTTCCTATCCCATGTTCATTTCCGACGCCTCTACCATCTATTAAATTGTTGTATACGACTTGGTTAGTTATGTTTGAGAAATGGTTAAGAGTTGAAGAATACAAGAGGAATTATTAACTTTTAATTTAAATCATTATATATTGACTTATACGAGTTATGTGCAATTGTGCATTCTTTTCTACTAGTAACTTGATAGTTTCTTATTAATAAAATTTAAAACCTTAGTAGGATAGTTCCAACTCGCTAGCATATTATTCTATGATGTGTAATTTGTACATCCTACATCTACACGGATATACTTCTTTTCCTTTATTATTTTCATATTTTGGTTGTCCGCTAGTATAAAAATGAGCTGATTACTAGCTATTATAGTAGACACGAGGATACTGAGTATGTCCTTCCAATTATAGAAGACAGTATGAATTGCAATTTGGGCCAGAATTGATCATAAAAAGAGAAAAGAACGACAAAGGAATTGTTTTCAACTGAAATATGTGGTAGAGATCTTACTTCAACTCGTTTGAGATACTCTTCAAGTTTTCTCCTCTCTGTAGCTTTTGCATTCTGAATGGTCCACATAAAAATTGAGAAAGACAATCAGAAACTACACCATAATAATTTCAAGGGAAAGTTGAGACTATTAGCTATGATAGGCATACCTCACGAACCTCCTCAGTACTATGAATAGTGTCTAGGCTTGACTGCAAAAGAAGTAAACGAAATATCAGTTGTGATGAAAAAGTAAAAAATTAGAAAACGATGGAACCTAGATAGAAGACGCATTTCATATCTATGTAAGAAAATTTCTATACAACCACACCAAATGACAAAGACAAAAGCTTAAAGGATCACAGTTTCAAACAATTGAGACAAATATAATCAACAAGAGTGACAAATAAGGAAACCACAAAACCATGACACGGAAGATGAGAACATGAGCATGTACAGAATGAAACAGTCAGGTCAAGTTGGTGAGTGGTCAAAATAGTAACAGTAGCAAAGTCCACTCAAAGAAAGCCACGACCAACCTGTAGACGATAAACTCGCTCTGACAAACTGCGAACTTCATCAGAAGCTCTTTTCTCTGAGTTTATCAAGATTTCTTTCTCATGCTTCAAAATGGAAATCTGTGATAACATGAGTATGTAAGGATTAGCCTCGGATAACATTTGCATGTATTGAGTGAAAGTAATACCCACCTCCATTGATAATTTCCGTGAATTCTCTTCGGAGGCTTGCAAAGAATCTGAACTCTCTCGAAGCCTCCTTTGATAATCAACTAGTAGATGTGTCAACTCTAAATTCCTAGCTGAAACAGCATTTGCTTCCTCTCTCTGCTTAATTCAAAGGAAATAGACTAAAAATACAACATAGAGAACAACAAAAGGATCAAGTGCGAGAAACTTCCAAACTATTAAAAATTAACAAGGCAAAGGGGAGGCTCTATCAGTCACTGATAAGCTTCCTGGAATGCAACAATTGCAAAAAAACTGGATCACATAAAAGCACATTTAGGAAAATAAGCTATCACAAACTATTTATATTATTGCAAACTTTAAACATAAGTATGTTTTAAATATCGGATATCGGTATTGTATCGGGGGGCAGAATTTTAAATCGGATACCGGTGATATACCAGCGGTATTTAAGAAATATCGGGTTAACAGATGAAAATATCCTAAATGTGATTTAAAGAACCTTCACACATTATACATTACAAATACTAACAACCTAATGCAAGTAATAATAGTTATAACCAAAATGTATAATCGCCTACATAAAATCTAATCCATAAAAGAAAGATATATACATATTAAAGATTTGAAGATAAGCTGGTGAATTTCTAAAGAAAATTTGAAGACATGTTGAAAGGTCTCTCTATTCACTCCATAGAAGCAATTTGCCCGTGCAACTTTAAATAATGTTTTAATTAATTATTTACTAACAGATGCAAATCTATTGTTCTCTTCGTATAAACAATCATAGAAGTAATTAGTATAATAGAGAAAGGATAGAAAGAGAAAGAGATGAAGGTCTGAATGAATATGACGTATTCTTTGACCTCTCTCCATCATAATCACGGTTTCAGTTTTTCATCTCTCTCTTACCTAGAATCACCAACCCCCTATACTTGTCCATTATAATTAGAACCCTAGATCCACATCTATTCGTGTGCACAATAAATAAAAAACCCTAGATCCACATCTATTCGTGTGCACAATAAATAAAAACAAATGATGATGTCGTGAATTTTTGGGAGAGGAAGCAATACAGATGAGGTAAATTAAGGTTTTAGCTAATTATCTTCACCACTTTCTCTCTTTTAATACAAAGAACCCTATCCCAAAGGTCTATGTTGAATTGGATACATACATTAGATGTGCTGAAATAATGGAAAAAATAAACCAATAACGTTAGAACTTAGAACACTGATATCGGTACGAGTAGCCTGTTCAAACCGTTATAATGGATGGTATAACAGTTGTGACGGGTGACATTTAAAACAATGAGTTACATAACCAAAAATTTATACCTTCTCCTGACCAAAAATTCAAATCTACAATGATCAATGATTATCTACTACCTATCGACCATAACAATATGTGATTTAACTTAGTAGAGACAAACTCATTGTCGCAAGCAGCTAGTAACTCAACCTGCAGCCATGTAGGCTAGCAGTGGAAATGAATTAGACGGATTTATATAACTAAAGTTGCACGTGTGCATAGCTGCAGCAGATCAAACGCTTGCACACACAACAAAAACTGTTGAACTGCCAATATAACATTCCAAAGATGACCTTAAAAAGTGGGCAAGAGAATAACATAGGGAAAATACCTAATTGTTTGAACAAGAAACGATTACCTGATGGTCGAACTCCTTCATGAAACTATCCAGCCGTTCTTTGGCGAAGTTCGCCTCTAATAACATTTTATCCCGCTCAGAACGTAACGACAAAAGCTCGCTCCTGATCAAAACAAGATATAATATTTTTATTTCAAAAATGGCTATAATATTTTAAGTGTCACCAATAACATAGACATTGTGTAAATGTCAAACCAACAATGATAACCATTAATAACTGTGTAGAATTATTGGATGTAAGATTTGTACAAAGTCCTCTGGCTTATAACAATAAATATAGAAATAAAAAATAGTTAAGCTACTGAGGCACCTCAAATTCCACTATCTCATGGGAACGAATTCATTTGTCTATTTTTGAAGCCACCATCAAACTACTATATTGATTTCAGCCATATTTCAGGTCTTTACTAGGCCATATATTAGTATAACATCTGTCATATAGGACTGCAAGCTTTCTCTTATAGTTAGAAGAAATAGAGAAAGTTGCCTTAAGAAGAAGTACCAATTTTGTAGTATTTTGTTGTGTTGCACAGCTAAAGAAAAAAATTCACTTCAGATGGTAAACATGCAAGGATGCACAAAGTGAAAGGAATTTGTCAATAAGCTTCAAAACACAGCATATGTAACAAACAGATTTTCAAACAAAATAAGATAATATTCGTTGTGAACAACAATGAACAAATAACCGATCGAAGCATAAATGCAAAACCCGGTAGATCTCCGATGTGTTAATACCTCAGTGTAGCCAGTTCTTGTTCGAGATTTCTTGCTCGTTCTGTAAGTTGCACATGGGCTTTCTTTGAAACATCCTGAGAAATAAAATGCAAGAAAGTTATAATCACAATGTCATGGTGTGTTTCGTTTGCTTATAACAAAACCCTTCAGGAGCTCACCTGAGAACCTTCAAGCGTAATCATAAGCTCCTTGCCATCTTCTGTTATAACATAGGTCAAAATTTGGGGATCAGCGTAATACAGCAAATAAAACAATATCAAATTAGGACACCAATATGCAATTACTGACATTGCTACCATATGTTTTTGCCAACCTAGCATCACCAATGCAACACATGAATCACATATGAGTTCAAACCATATTAAATTGCACACTATTAATTCACAAAATTAATGCACAAAAATCAGGAAATTTTGTAAATATTACAGAAAAATCTGAACAGTCATTATTATTGGAAGAAATTACAAACCATCAATTAGAACCATCAACTAGCAGTTAACTTTAGGAACTCTTAGATCATAAGATCTTAATTTAATGATACCTTACAATCGTTCTCCCTCTGTTACAATTTCAATTTCAAGGAATCCATCAATTACTCTCCTCAAAATTGTCGACCTATCCCCATGCGGCTCGCTTCAATCTCTGTAAATTCGCAGATCTTTCTCATCTCCATAAGATGGGAAGAAATTCAAGTGTCCCATAATGTTACTTCCCTTCTCTCTCAGCAGTGTGGATCCTGCAGAGAACCTAAATTGGTTCTACCCAAACAACAACTACAATAGCCAAAGCCCTACCTCCATAAGAAGTGTGTATAGTTCGCCATAGAGAATTCATTGCCCCTCCCCCCCCCCCCCCCCCCCCCCCGCGTGGGGGGGGGGGGCAGTTTCCAAATTTGCTCTCCTTCCAAAATAATATTCAGATTTTAACTTCTTCCTTAGAACACAAATCAATGGTTGAAAAACAATCTAGGACTACAATTGCATGCGGAATTTTACTGTAAAATATCATGCTTGAGGCCCCTGCCATGTTATTGCTTTTTCTATTATATTTCAAACATGTAATTCACATGCTTCACAGTTCGTCAATGGAGGGACTAGACAGTGAAATTGTGCATAGAATAACAAAAAAGAACGTGGTAAAAATTAGGTGGACACTAAATAAGAGATTTGACATTTCAACTGTGATTTTTAGGCATCTTTAAGGGGGAAAGAAGATCTAGACAGAATTATATAAGATTACGAATTAATTAATAATTACATTTTTACCAATTATGTTCGAGAAATGAAAATATAAATTTACATAGATTTAGATGTATTAAAAAGCTAAAACACAGTCAAACTAAACAAAAATAAAAGGCAAAAAGAGGATCAACCGCAAATGCTAACGGGAGGAAAAAGAGGATCCCGAATTCAGGCAGGTTGGTAAGACATCTGACGATACATTGAATACAAGTCTAACCAGCAGATTTGTGTTGACTTTTGCCCATGGGACATATAGTACATTTTTACCTATTTAGTTATAAGTATATGACTACATGTTTTGACCAATTGAGCCATGCACCACCTCTTTAATCATTCACCGTGTCTCATGGCGAATGCCTTGTGTCGGTGTCCACACCTGAGCTGTAACAACCCGTATCTTAAGAGTATATATATAATATTATATTGAAAAAGATATAATAATATATATATATATAATATAATAAAAGTGAGAAGTTGTAGTTGGGCCTACAGTGGGGTTCTATGGGGTTGGTTGTACGGAGATTTGGCCATGAATGAGAATGAGAAGAAGGTGGGTGGCTGCATTGGGTGTGGGGCCCGGGTGGTGTGCTGTTGTGCACGTGCGAAGAGGGGAGTGGTGTTGTGTACTGGTGTGTGTATTGCACATGGCATGCACATGCCATTGTGCGGGTGGATATGGGATTGAATTATCCCATATCGGTAGGGAGAAAGAGATTAGAGATATATATATAATAGAGCCTATGATCGCTAGGTACCTACAAGCTATAGCACCTTTTGTGAGACAAGCCTATGGTGGGTGATGCGGTTTATTTCTGGGAGACGTGTGGATGCACCAGGTGTGAGTTCGGACTCGATTTGTATTGAAGGAGAATGCTGCTCGTCTGCCGACCTTCGGTTGACCTTCTGGAACCTACGATGAGCTCGGAATGATGTTGAAGTCTGGGCTCGGATCAGAGGGGTCGGATCCGAGGTCTTGTGTACCTGCAGACGGTCCTGAAACACCGGGGTTTATCCCGGTGGCGGACCCTCCGACGATCTAGTCAGTCTCTGTGAGAGAGTAGCAATAACTAGGTATATTTAAGTGGCAAAAGATTGATTACCTCAAAAGGTGGGTGTGGATCTAGTATTTATAGAGAATCCCAACCGGGTTTGGTCCCTCTTGGGGGCCGGGTCTGGATCCGAAAGCCCGTGGGCCTGACGTGGCATAAGGCCCAGGGGGTTTAGGGCAGACGTGGCAATACCAGGAGTGGTATAGGGCTGACGTGGCGAAACCCTTGGTGGTATTTGGAGCTGTCGTGGCTGATCGTGGGTCTCCTGTGCTTCGGGGGGATCGGAGGACCTAGGCTGCGCCAGGTCATCCTTCTGCTCCGCCAGAGAGGGGGGACGGCCTGTGGGACTGTCCCGGATCGGACTCCGAGGGCTACTGAGGCTCGTCGGTATGAGGAGGCCAGTATTGTGAGGGCAAACATGAGGTTCGGCGCCGACCCTGAGGTGGTTCGGAGCCGAACTAGATTGCTATTTTTACCTTTTTGAGTGAGAATTGTATTGGGCCCTGGTTGGGCCTCAGGCCATTTTTACCCTATCACACAAGCCCCCCACTCCTGCGGGGGTGCGGGAGCAAGCCGTGGAGGAGTGCTCATGGTTGTGGAAAATGGGAGGGCGAATCACAGGGTCTTCTTGGTGGGGTTGCCCTGAGGCTTTGACCGGACCTCGAGCCTGTCGAGGGTTTATGGGTAGGTGAAGGCGATGGCGAACCGTTGTATCTTCCGGAGAAGAGTACCCTGGTGTCTGACAGAACCTCGAGAGGACGAGGGATTATGTGTCGACAAGGGTGATGGCGAGCCGTTGTTTCTTCCTGAGAAGAGTACCCTGGTGCCAGACCGAACCTCGAGATGAGGGGAAATTATGGGCTGGTAAGGGTGATGGCCAGCCGGTGGATCTTCCGAAGAAGAGTACCCGGGTGCCAGACCGGACCTCGAGCTGGCGAGGGATTATGGGTCGGTAAGGGTGAAGGCGAGCCGTTGTTTCTTCCTGAGAAGAGTACCCTGGTGCCAGACCGAACCTCGAGACGAGGAGGGATTACGGGTTGGTAAGAGTGATGGCGAGCCGGTGGATCTTCCGAAGAAGAGTACCCAGGTGCCAGACCGGACCTCGAGCTGGCGAGGGATTATGGGTCGGTAAGGGTGATGGCGAGCCGTTGTTTCTTCCTGAGAAGAGTACCCTGGTGCCAGACCGAACCTCGAGACGAGGAGGGATTACGGGTTGGTAAGAGTGATGGCGGGCCGGTGGATCTTCCGAAGAAGAGTACCCAGGTGCCAGACCGGACCTCGAGCTGGCGAGGGATTATGGGTCGGTAAGGGTGATGGCGAGCCGTTGAGCCTTCCTGAGAAGACTACCCTGATGCCAGACCGAACCTCGGGATGAGGAGGGATTATGGGTCGGTGAGGGTGATGGCCCGCCGTGGAGCCTTTGTGAGAAGACTACCCTGGTGCCAGACCTGACCTCGAGCTTGGCGAGGGATTACGGATCAGCAAGGGCGATGGTGAGCCGTGGAGCCTTCGTGAGAAGACTACCCTGGTGCTGGTGAAGGCGAGTCGTTATTTCGCCCGAACCGACCCCCGTACCGAGCGGCCAGCCTGGCACTGGGTGACGTCAGCAGCGCACGTTTCGAGGACGTGGCGTGATTTCCCAGGTGGCAGTTGCACGTCAATCGGTGAATAGTCACTGCGAAAATCGAGGAGTCGTTCCTATCCTCTATAAATGCTCTCCCCTCTCCTCCCATCGCCCACTTCTTTCTTGCTCCTTATTTTTCAAAAAAAAAACTTTCAACCCTTCAGTTTCCTGCAGCAGGATCGTTCTTCCGAGGTGACCTCAGGTTAGTTGGTAACTCTGTTTAGCTTAGGCACAGATGAACAGGGCTCAGTCCGGCTCGTCGGCGTCGACATCTGGGGGGGGAGTGAAGCCTGTCTTGAAACCGACTTCGGGGGAGGAGCCGGTAGGCGAGGAGGAGGTTGTACACAATGTGAAGCCGTTGCGATCTCGGAGGCATTTCGTGGTGGATAGTAGTGACTCTGAGGAGGGGGGCGGTAGTTTAGACGAAGTCCGGACCCTAGGGTTGGCTTCCGGAGAGGAGGGTGGTTCCGAGGGGGATGGCACCGCAGGGCCTCGGAATCCGCCCGTTCTGGGGCGTTTGTCTACACCCTCGCCGGAACGGGCCAAGAAGAGGAGGGCTCCGAAGAAGAAGGGATCGAGGATTGGCGGCCCGAGTGACTCGGTGATAGGGTCGTCTGCACAACCCCAGTCTTTCCGTCGCTACCCCGACGACCTCTCAGATAAGGAGTCCTCGGGGGTCCAGCCGTCGTCGCCAAGCCGGAAGAGGTTGAAGGTGGACGCATCCCCGACCGTTCTGGAGGTAGGCGACTTGGGGGCTCTGCAGTTGGCATACTACATAGGGTCCGGCTATGAGCTCATGCTGCCTAACTCTACTCTTCGGCCGACCGACCCTCTGCCGGATAGGTATTGTATCTTCCCTGTGGACGCCTTTATCTCCGGCCTGAGGCTGCCAATCCATCCATTCGTTCGGGAGGTGCTAAATTGGTCGTCCCTGGTGCCGATGCAGTTTGGGCCGAACTCGTGGAAGCAGATCATCTGCTTCGTGCTGATGTGCGAGGAGCAGAGGGTACCCCTGCGGCTGAGTGTGTTCCGAGCGATGTTGATGATCGGCTCATCGGCAGAGGGAATATACTATATCTCGCCTCGAGGTAAGGCGAAGGTTGTCCACGGTCATCCAGATTCCATCAAGTTTTGGAAGAAAAAATATCTGGTGATCCGGAGTGAGGATCCTTGGGCTATCCCCACTCGGTGGAACCATTCTAAGCCGAGCTATGAAGCACCGAGGCCGGGAGACCTGACGGCGGAGGAGTGGAGATTCGTTGAGCGCCTCCGTATGTCGTATAGCATCAATTGGGGGAAGGTGACGGAGGCCCATCTGGCGAGCGTCGGACTGAGCCCGAGCCCGACCGTGCCTCGTACGTGGTTGTTTCTTTCCTCTCGCTCTTCTTGTACTTTCTTGCTCATTGTTCTTAATGGATCTTTTTACAGGTATGGATGAAGAATCGATTAAGGCGCTGAGGCTTGCTATGAAGAAGACGAAGGCCGAGAAGAAGGGGGACGTGGCGAAGACAACCGAGTTGCCCCAGGTGGTCTCCGAGGCCCCAATTCAGCCGAGGGTGAAAAGGACTCGCTCGGAGACAGGCGGGGACGCGGTGGTCCAGGGGGGCTTGGATCAGGGTAGGGCTGCCGACCTTGATAAGGGGAAGGGTCCCCTGGTGGATCCCGGACTAGAGGAGAGACTTCGGCGACAGTGGGCGCCGGATTGGTCGATCCGCAAGGGTGATTGCCTGGTCAGGGGGCGCCAGACCGTGGAGGTTGCAGATAAGCTGGCGACCCCTCGGGACCGTTCGGATATGAAGTCCCAGACCCTGGACGAGGCGTACGTGCGTCTTGCGCAGGCCACTGTGTTGGTAAGTCAATCGAACCCCCTTGCTTTCAGATCATGTCGCTAAGAAGGATTTCTTAGTAGTGTCTGGCTAAGGCAGGCGACCGTGCAGGGGGCCCATGTGAGGGGCCTCTATGAGGCGGCGTTACAGCGAGAGCGAGACCGGGCTGACAAGGCCGAGCAGGAGGTGACGGAATTAAAGGGAGAGCTCGAAGGCTCTCGTAAGAAGGAGGCGGAGACGAAGGCGGCCTTCGACAAGGAGAAGGAGGAATGGGCGAAGGCGAGGGTGGCTCAGGAGAAGGTGTCGGAGAAGGAGAAGAAAGAGGTGACGGAGTCGTGTCAGCTCCTGGTGATCAAAGCCCAGGATAGCAGTTATGCAAAGGCCCTCAGCCATGTGAGGCACTTCTATCCGACTATTGACCTGTCCAACTTCGAGTATGATATGGAGATTGAGGGGACACCGAAGACCCCGGGCGAACAAGGGTCCGATGATAATCCGGTTGCCGACCCCCCTGCGGATCCGGCTGACATTGAGGTGGGAAAATAAGCTGTATAATTTTGTCCTTCTTTTTCCTTCTCTCGATTGTATTTGCCTTCCGCGGACTGGCCACCGCATTTTTTGTATGGGGAAACTAAATTTATAAAAAGAGGGTTTTTGGCTGGCCGAGTGATCCAACTTCGAAGAATTTCCGAACCTCCTTGCTTATATGTTTTGAGTGGGCTGGTTCTCTTGTAGGTTACGGCTCCCCCTCCTGAGGCGGACCCCCTTCATTCCGACGTGGCGTGGCTTCGGGGCAAGGTTGAGGCCCTAGAGGCCACTTTGGTTCGGTATCGAAAGAGGGCTCGTGACACTGATGCGGCCTTCCATTATTACAGGAACAAGTCTGAAGCCCTAAGTGAGGAGGCAAGCCGGCTGAGGAGGGCGATGGCGGATCGGGAGCTCGGGGGCGTTGGTCTTGGATATACTATGTCGAGTTCCTCGGTGCAGAGGCCCTCCTTTGAGAAGCTACTTCGTGACGTGAAAGTGGAGAAGGAGATGGAGATACACCGCTATAGGACTATGTTGGGTGTCTCGATATCTTCCTTGGGGGGTCGGCGAGCGGAGGGGGCTACCTCGGCGTTGCTACTGATGGAACGCATGCGATCCGTGGATGCCCAGAGCTCCGTGGCCGGTGCGTCGACTGTGGCAGAACCGAAGGACCGTCATGACGAAGAGAGAGCTCCCAGTCGTTCGGTCGGGGTGATTCCGTCCCTCGCCGGATCCGAGGGGCCCTAAGTCGATTGTTCCCTTTAGTTTGAGATGAGTGGAGTGGTCCTGTAACGGTCTTTGCTTGTTTTCCCAGAACAAAATAAAAGAGTATGAATAAAGAAATCTTTTCCTTTTTTGCTCTGGCTAGCGGCGTGGTGAAGGGCGGTGGAGGCGAGGTTGGGCTCCGCCGATTCGTGAGGGATCGATGCGGGGCGATAGGAAGACCCCCCGGTCCGGAGCAGGGTCGAACCTACCGAGACGCTTGGGGACGAGACCTGAGTGAGAACCCAGGTGCCGACCCCATTGCCCGGTACCAGGTCGGAGCTGCCGAGGCATTTAACTTTTGACAAAAAGAGACTTCTTTTATACCAGACAGGGAGGGTCGTTGAAGTGGCCCTTTACACATGAATGCTTACAAAAGATTTAATTTACTTTAGTCAGGCTAGAACCTAGGCTCGCTCTCCCAGGAATTTCATCAGGTGCTCGGCGTTCCAGGGTTGGCTGATGGGTCGGTCGTTCATATCCGTCAGTCGGTACGTACCAGGGCGTACAGCCTCGACTACGCGGTATGGGCCTTCCCAGTTGGGAGCCAGTTTCCTCTTCTTGGTTGGATCAGAGACAGATAGCTTTCGTAAAACCAGGTCCCCTGCCTGGATGCTTGAGGGGCGGACCTTCTTGTTGTAAAATCTCTCGATCCGTTGCTGGTAAATGCTCCTTCGGATTGAGGACTTCTCTCGCACCTCGGCGACGAGGTCCAGGTTGGCCCTCAGGCCGGACGCATTGTCATCTTCATCGAAGGCTATGATCCGGGGAGAAGGCAATCCGACCTCGACGGGGATGACTGCCTCAGTCCCATAGGTCAGACTGAATGGCGTTTCCCCCGTGGGGATCCTCTGTGTGGTTCGGTGCGCCCATAGTACACTGGGCAGTTCCTCGACCCATAGCCCTTTGGGGGAATTGTCAAGGCGCTTTTTGAGGCCGTCGAGGATTTGCCTGTTCGCGTTCTCCGCTTGGCCGTTAGACTGAGGGTGGCAAATGGCGGAGAAACGCTGCTGGATGCCGATGTCCGCACAGAAAGTTTGGAAGTTTTGACCTTGGAACTGGGTTCCGTTGTCCGTGACGAGGATTCGAGGGATTCCGAATCGACAAATGATGTTCTTCCAAAAGAACTGTTGCACTTGGCGCTCGGTGATGCTGGATAGTGGTTCGGCTTCGATCCACTTGGTAAAGTAGTCGATGGCCACAATCAGGAATTTCTTTTGCCCTACCGCTGGGGGGAAGGGCCCCACAAGGTCCATTCCCCACATGGCGAATGGCTTAGGGCTCGCCAAGGATCGGAGATTGGCTTGAGGAAGCCTTTTGATAGGGGAGAATCTTTGGCAGGGGCCGCACCTCTTGACTAAGTCTTGTGAGTCTTGGAGCATGGTGGGCCAATAGTACCCATGATTCAGGGCCTTCCGGGCAAGTGTCCTACTCCCCATGTGGCATCCGCCGATCCCCTCGTGCAGGTCTTTGAGGGCGTAGCTGGCCTCATCGCTGGCGAGGCAGCGGAGGTATGGTTTGCCGTCGGCCAAGGTGTACGAGCGTTTGAAGAGGATGTTATCGATCATGACGAATCTTTCAGCTCGGATTCTGATTCGTCTGGCCTCGGCTCTGTCTTCAGGAAGCTCGGCCCCGCTTAAGAATTTTCGGATGGGAGTGGTCCAGTCGTCCGGGCTGGTCCCCTCTTGCACAGACATCGCTTCCGGCTCTGGGTCACTGATGCTTGGCTTCAGGAGGACCTCGACGAGCACCGTTCGATCGAGACCCTCGAAGGAAGAAGAGGCAAGTTTGGATAACGCGTCTGCTTGGGCGTTCTGTTCCCTGGGGACTCTGATAACCGTGGCGCCGTCGAAGGACGCCAAGAGTCGTCTGACTGCCGCCAAATACCTCATCATTCGTTCGTCGCGGGCTTCGTACTCTCCGGTGATCTGATTGACCACGAGCTGAGAGTCGCCAAAGGCCCGGATTTGCATGGCACCGGCTCGGTGGGCGAGGGTCAATCCGGCGATCATGGCCTCGTATTCTGCCTCGTTGTTGGAGGCCGGAAAGTTGAGGCGGAGGGAGTATTGAAGTAGGAATTGGTCGGGGCCATGAAGGATGATGCCAGCCCCACTCCCCGTTTCGCATGACGAGCCGTCGACAAAGACCTCCCAGGTCGGATCCGACCCTTCAATGTCAGGTTGCTCGGAGACGGTGCACTCAGTTATGAACTCGGCGAGGGCCTGTCCTTTAATGGCCGCCCTCGGATGATAGCTGATGTCGAACTGGCTCAGCTCGATCGACCATTTGACTAACCGGCCGGAGTTTTCGGGCTTGTGGAGGACAGTCTTCAGTGGTTGGTCGGTCAGTACTTGGACGGAGTGGGCCTGGAAGTAAGGTCGAAGTTTTCGGGCTGCCATGACCAGGGCATAGGCCACCTTCTCTATCTTTGCGTATCTCGTCTCGGCTGGGAGCAGTACTTTGCTCACATAGTACAGCGGTTTTTGAACTCCTTCCTCTTCTCGGACGAGGACGGCGCTGAGGGCGCAGTCCGATGCGGGCAGGTAGAGCCAAAGCGGCTCGCCCGGCTCGGGCTTGCTGAGGAGAGGTGGGTTGGCGAGGAATTGTTTCAGCTGTTCGACGGCTTCTTGTTGATGGGTACCCCACTCGAAGCCCCCTTTCCCGCGCAAGGCTTTGAAGAAGGGGAGAGACTTCTCCCCTGACTTGGAGAGAAAACGGCCGATTGCCGCCAACCGACCTGTGAGCCTCTGAACCTCTTTGACATTCCGGGGCGGGGACATGTCAATGATGGCTTGTATCTTTTCGGGGTTTGCCTCAATGCCGCGTTGGCTGACGATGAATCCTAAGAACTTCCCCGTGGAGACGCCGAAGGCGCATTTAGCCGGGTTGAGCCTCATGTTGTAGCGTCGGAGGACACCGAAGGCTTCCTCGAGGTCGGCGACGTGGTCCGGCCCAGCCCGGCTCTTGACAAGCATGTCGTCGACGTAAACTTCTACGTTGCGGCCGATCAGGTCTTTGAAGACTCTGTTGACGAGTCGCTGGTATGTGGCTCCGGCGTTTTTCAGTCCGAAGGGCATAACGCGGTAACAATAAAGACCTTGGTCGGTGACGAACGAGGTCTTGGAGATGTCTGGTGGAAACATCCGGATCTGGTTGTACCCCGAGAACGCGTCCATGAAGGACAGTAGCTCATGCCCTGAGGTTGCGTCTATTAGAGCGTCGATGCGGGGGAGGGGGAAAGGATCTTTCGGACATGCTTTGTTAAGGTCCGTGAAGTCGATGCAGATCCGCCAACCCCCTGTTGCTTTCTTCACCATGACGACATTGGCCAACCACTCGGGGTAGCTGACTTCCTGGATGAATCGAGCGGACAGGAGTTTGTCCACTTCTGTCTTTACAATTTGTTGCCTCTCCGGGGCGACTTTGCGCCTCTTTTGGACGATCGGCTTAGAGTCAGGGAGGACGCTCAGTCGGTGCATGATCAAGTCTTCGGAGATCCAGGACATATCAGAGGGCTTCCAAACGAAGAGATCAACGTTGTGGCGGACGCAGGCGATGATGCCTGTCTTCAAGTCTTCGGTGAGTGAGCGGCTTACCCGGAACCATTTTGATTCATCCTCGGCGTCGAATAGGATCTCCTCTAGTTCGTCAACGGGCTCAGGGGCTGGGCCGTCTCTCTTGGGTTCGAGTTCCACGGCGTCTAGGGGGAGTACGCCCCCTCCTATGGCGGTTGCGTAGCACGACCGTGCTGCTTCGTGGCTACCTCGAACGATGCCGACCCCTTGGGGGGTGGGAAATTTGAGTTTCAGATGGTAGGCCGAAGGTATCGCCTGGAGGGAGTTTAGTCCGGGCCGGCCAAGGATGGCGTTGTAGGCCGCCTTGACGTTGATGATCATGAAATCCATGGACTCGGTCCTCTTGACAGGGGTCGATCCAGCGGTGACGTCGAGGGTAATAATCCCCTTTACTACGACCGGGACGCCAGAAAATTCGAGCAACGTGTATCCGGCTGGTTTGAGTTTCCCTCTGGATAATCTGAGACTCTCGAAGGCTTTGAGGAAGAGAATATTTACCGAGCTGCCGTTGTCGACAAGGATTCGGCGAACCTCACAATTGGCCATGTGGAGGCTAACGACGAGGGCATCGCAGTGGGGTAGGCAAACTCCTTCGAGGTCCTCTCCTGAGAAGGAGACTGGCAGCGGTTGTAGCTCGGGAGAGGGGCTGTACTGAACAGCGTTCACCTCCTGGATGAAGGTTCTCTGGGAAGTATCGGATTCTCCCCCCCTTGGCCCCCCGTGGATGTAGTGTAGGGTAAATGGCGTATCCATGGCTCCCTCGGATTCGGGGTCCTGACCCTGGATGCGGCTCGAATTAGGGTTCGGGGTTGAGAATCCCCGGTTCCTATCACCTCACCGACCCCGTGGGCCTTCATCCCCGGGGGTCTGTCTTGGATGGTTCGGAGCCGGGTTGGAAGCGGCCCTTCCCCAGCTGCGGGTGATCTTGCGGTTGAGGATTATCCCCCAGAGGTCGGGCTGGGCTGGCTGGGCGACGCTCCTTTGGGACTCCCGAGGGGGAGCCCTGTGTTTCGACGTGCGTGGCCCGGCGTTATCAGTTGGTGGGGGCGAGTCCCGTCGGTCGACGGAGAAAGCAGCCCCCTTGCCCTTGGAGGCCATGAGGGTTCGGCTGTCGAGGTCCCTTGATGGTCTGGTTCGGATCGGCTTCTGAAGCAGGGTTCCCACAGACGGCGCCAACCTCATGCGGTTTATTTCTGGGAGACGTGTGGATGCACCAGGTGTGAGTTCGGACTCGATTTGTATTGAAGGAGAATGCTGCTCGTCTGCCGACCTTCGGTTGACCTTCTGGAACCTACGATGAGCTCGGAATGATGTTGAAGTCTGGGCTCGGATCAGAGGGGTCGGATCCGAGGTCTTGTGTACCTGCAGACGGTCCTGAAACACCGGGGTTTATCCCGGTGGCGGACCCTCCGACGATCTAGTCAGTCTCTGTGAGAGAATAGCAATAACTAGGTATATTTAAGTGGCAAAAGATTGATTACCTCAAAAGGTGGGTGTGGATCTAGTATTTATAGAGAATCCCAACCGAGTTTGGTCCCTCTTGGGGGCCGGGTCTGGATCCGAAAGCCCGTGGGCCTGACGTGGCATAAGGCCCAGGGGGTTTAGGGCAGACGTGGCAATACCAGGAGTGGTATAGGGCTGACGTGGCGAAACCCTTGGTGGTATTTGGAGCTGTCGTGGCTGATCGTGGGTCTCCTGTGCTTCTGGGGGGATCGGAGGACCTAGGCTGCGCCAGGTCATCCTTCTGCTCCGCCAGAGAGGGGGGACGGCCTGTGGGACTGTCCCGGATCGGACTCCGAGGGCTACTGAGGCTCGTCGGTATGAGGAGGCCAGTATTGTGAGGGCAAACATGAGGTTCGGCGCCGACCCTGAAGTGGTTCGGAGCCGAACTAGATTGCTATTTTTACCTTTTTGAGTGAGAATTGTATTGGGCCCTGGTTGGGCCTCAGGCCATTTTTACCCTATCACAGTGGGCAGTTGTTAGGATTTGTTTTGTTCGCGTGCACGCACGCGTAGTCACGTGCGCGCACGAGTAGTCACGTGCGCAGCTAAGGGGGGCTCGGAACACTACAAATGGTATAAGAGCCGACTTTCGACACCAATTGTGGGTAAGAGGATGAGATGTGCGTCTAGCTGAGGACAGTACGCTGGAAAAGAGATCAGAGATAGTATGCTAGCAGAGTACTCCACTCCACGTCGACTAGAACGGCGATCCTGTGCTAGATTGCAAGCTCCAAGCTCAGCGCGGACGCTGAGTTCTTAAGGAGGGATGTGTAACACCCCGTATCTATATAGAGAGAGAATATATATATATAAGAAATTAATTAGAGGGCTTATAGGTTTGGCATATGGGCCTTGGTGTATGGGATTTGGGCTTGACACATAAAATGCCAAAAACGAAAATGGAGTTGGCTTGGCCTGGTGAGTGGGTGTGCGCATTAGGTGATGTATAGGAAAAATTATCACAAATCGGGAGAATTAGAAGAAATAAGTGAGGTAAAATAGAATTGGCCAATGAACACTAGGTACCTAATAGCCATGGCAACCTTTTGTGAGGCCAGCATATGGTGGGCAATTGTTAGGACTTGTTTTTTGAGTGTGCGCGCACGTGTAGTAGCGTGCGCAGCTGAGGGGGCTCGGAGTGTTACATGAGCCATAAGTGAGATTCTGTTTTCTTGCTCCTGAGGAAAATGGTTCTTTCCTTCACTCCACAAGGAACAAGAAAAAGCAAGTTCCGATCATTGTACTCCCAATGAGATTGGGTCCCCAAGGTACATAATTTTGGGGGAATTGTATAATCAGTATCAGCTGCTACAGTATTTTACCAAAAAGACCAGGTGATACTTCATTTTTAAAGGCTTCTCATATTTCAATGTTTTCTTTTAGAACGATATGACTAACAGAAATCCCTTTAGGAATACTAGTGTTTTCTTTTCCACAGATCATTTAAACACATAACACAGAATGTACAATTGCTGTGCCATTTCAATGAAGATCAATAAAGACCCAAATCTTATAAAGATCAAACATATGCTACAACCTGCACGAGTATCTAATAACAGAAACACTAGACTGGTGAGAGAGACATACCTGAAACAGCATCTGTGCAAACATTAGTTGAAGTACGGATTTTTCGTTCCTCTTCATATAATCTCTTGTACATTGCAACCTACAATAACAATCAAACCAATTTTCATATTAGCGCCTTCGGCAACTGCTAACTGAGCACAATGATAACAGGTATTGCAGGTAGTTTCCTTTATTTCCAGGGCCAAAGTGGAATGGGCATGTTCAAATTAAATAAGATGTCAAAGTGTATGAAATATATTGATCAGAAATTACAGAATTATGAAGAGATTCTATCATGCTTGCTTGTTCCTCAGATCTTTTGAGCACAGCTTCAACCTTAGCTGCTGCCTCGTCAGTAACCTTTTGTAATTGGATATGGAAACCCTCCTGATCACCCAAAGAATTAAAAGCTCAACTGAGTATATTGTGTGCATGTGCACCATGGAGGAAAAGAGAATAATGCCAAATACAAAATCATTGAAATATATTAAAGTGCTACAACATTAAATAGAAGTTAGCACACACACCTTAAGCTCAGCATCCCTTTTCTCTACCTGAATTGAAAAACTATGCACAAGCCTTCGAAGATGAACATTTTGTTCTACTAACCCATTTATGTCCTTAAATGTCAACTGCTTGAAAATATACAAAATTAATATTGAGGAGATATACCTGCTTAAAAAGAAGAGCTACAAAACTAATTCACAGAAGTCACTTACAAGGTGATCACAGATAACTCTCTCAACATCTGTGACATCAAAAAGATTAGCCGGGCTTTCCAGAAGAGAGTTAGTGGCCTGAACCTGAGCAACACCTCCACAGCGGAGCTGAACATCTTGGCATTCCTTTAGAAGGACTGTTACCTAGAAACGAAAATGTTCCACTCCGTTATGAAAATTGAAAGAGAGTAATTAAGTGTGCACTCCAACATTATGTCAAAGAACAACATAAGTAACAACATAATAAATAAAGTGGATTTTGTTAGTGATTTCCAAAAGAAACATTCCAAAAAGAAGTGCCAGTGCATTTCTCCATCTTCAAATTGAAACATATTTTGTTTGGACCAGAAGAATGGGTAAACAAACGATGTTCCACTCCGTTATGAAAATTGAAAGAGAGTAATTAAGTGTGCACTCCAACATTATGTCAAAGAACAACATAAGTAACAACATAATAAATAAAATGGATTTTGTTAGTGATTTCCAAAAGAAACATTCCAAAAAGAAGTGCCAGTGCATTTCTCCATCTTCAAATTGAAACATATTTTGTTTGGACCAGAAGAATGGGTAAACAAACGACTAAGTACCTGATTTTGGAGATCATTTATCTCCTTTTCAGCAATAGTATACTCCCGCTGACGCATCTTCAGTTCAGCCTGAAAATAATATTTTAGCACACACCATAAAGTAAACATTGGCATAAACAAAATAAAATAAAGAAGAATTACCTTCAGTTTCCTAATATGGTTGTCAAGATTATCATGTTCAGCAAGTGCCTCCTGCAGTTTCTGATCCATTAATGTGTATGCTTCCACCATCCTTTCATGTTCCGCTGAGAATTTACATTAGCTTCAGTAGTTGCTATAAAAGATAATCATCCAAACATGTTGCAGGGAAACTATATAGTGCGGTTTATGTGTGTACAAATCACCTCGTTCATCTGCTATCATTGCTAGCTTCTCTTCAATCTCATGAAAAACCTGAAGATATGAACTATGTAAGCAAATGGGTGACGTAAAAAATAGAAAGAATCTAACAAGGAAAAAGGCAAATACACAAAATCAAAAGATGGTAAAATCAGTCATCAAATGTAAACATGAACAAGATGAAAATATTTTACAACGAAGGGATAGAAAGCCACCACACCATTGTTAACGTGTCTTGTGCATCTTTGCGTATCCTTCTCTCATGCAGAAGGGCATCATTAGTTTCTTGATATTTCTCATACATCTTCGCAAGCTATATACACAAAACAAAGTAACTGAGACGTAAGGGTATGCAAGCTGACCAAATTTTTCAATGATAAAAAATGTAAATGATCGAGGGTATGCCAGATCTTACACTCCAACCCTCGCGAAGTAGAGAAGTAGCCAACGCTGTCCCCGAGATACCTATTGGTATCCTAGGAACAATAATATGACTATTCTCATTTGTAATAGCATGACGAGTGTCCACAATTGATCTGGAGCAGTAGTTGCAATAATAAGAACAACAATAATAGTAAAAATAACAGAAGTATACAGTATATGATTGTCAATATGGTGAAGCCTTCATAAGAAACTAGAATCAAAGAAAATTGAAAGGACTAGCTTATATAACAATGCATGAACAAAAGGCCAGGATGAAAAACAGTAAAAAAACTGCGTAGTTAAGCAGTGAAATAACCTGATTAGAATTGGAAAACTATTTATTTTATGCTACCACTTTACGTGTGCAAAGCAACCTTTTCTTCTTGACAAAGAGAAATTTATGCAGTAAATGGGAACACAGTCCTGGGGAATATGATGGCAAGATGTGCATTCACTTTTTCATGTACATTTAGACTTTTAGCAGCTGCTAAAAACATCATTTTGCCAAACCCTGTCCTAAAATAAAACGAAGAGAAATCTTTGCAACATGTAATTTTCCATGTTCGTTTAGTTGTTGTGACTTCCCACATAATTATTTTGCCAAAGAAAGCTCTGGATATATTTTCCACGTAGATACTTGCCATGTGTTACCACTGATTGTTACAGATGACTTCTCTAAAAAGTGTTTGATGTAAATTTTCCATTATACTTTATATGTGGTTGTTTTTGTTTATAAGATAAAACTACCAAGGTTGTGAAAGACGGTTCCTTTCCCTTACAAAAATTTAAATAGGAGTATGGAAGTATTTTTTTTTCTCTTCTGTGTATACTCCTATTAAATTAAAAACAATGTTGAATTAAAGGTCTGCTTTGACTTAGTTTCTTAAATAAAATATGTACTCCCCCCACTCTTACCAACCCATCAGTCTACATATATGCTTTCTTTTTGGTATGTGCCTAAAAAAATGAGTTTCCTAATGGCATTTTTGTAATAAAGGTATAATTTTTGAAAAATTGATATTCTGGGCAACTTAGACAAAAGGGACTTTTTGACTATGCCAAGACCTTCTCTTTCTATTTATAGTTTAGATAATACTAAATAAGGGCTAACAGACTAAGCTACTAAACATATACTTCTTGAATAACAGTAGTTCTGTTATGTTTGTAAAAACTATACAAGCAAGTTTGCACAGCATATTGGTTAGGACTTCCTAGAATTATGATTGACATGTTATCAGATTTTGTTGCTCTGGTTTACCCTTACAATAAATTATGAGGATAATTATATACAGGAGTTATACACAGAGAATACAAAATGTTTCAAATATATATAACTAGTATATGACTCTTTAGGTTATATAAAGTTTTCATACAAATGGACAATGGCTAAATTACTAAAAACCTCACTGAACTTTACCCATTGTGCAAAAAAACTGCTGTGAACTTTTTTTCGCACAAAAAACCTCCATGAACTATGTTTTTAAAAAACCCAAGGCAACATTGTCAGCTTCCGTAACCTTTTTTGTCACGTGCACCGCACGTGACATATTTTCGAACGGAATTGCCCTTGTCTGCACATAACTTCACTCATCTACTCATGTTGTACTAAAAAACCTCATTTATCTGTCCAAGTTTTTTCACAAAACCTCACTCATCTACTCAGGTTGTTTAAAAAAACCTCATTTCTCCCCAAATCAACAAGACCCTGATCGACCAAAGAGTAATCCTTCGCA